>OOFE01050066.1:34028-53384 GCA_900323365.1 Monocentris japonica
TGATAGCCTGGCTGGGACATAGTGTGTGTGTGTGTGTGTGTGAAGTGTGTGTGTGTGTGTGTGTGTGTGTGTGTGTGTGTGTGTGTGTGAGTGTGCGTGGCTGCACTACAAGGCACAGGCAGAGCAGAGCGACGGAAAGACGTGCTTTGCAGGGCCAGCAGCCATACATGATGATCAAGTCATACATATATTTCTCAACCCGTCACAGGACTAAACAACCAGCAGCCTGATTGACGATTGACCCAGAGGAGGCAAAAGATGATGTAAGCAAGACTTTCTTGCTGTATATAATATCAGCAAGATAGTCAGGACAGTTCTCAACATTTCATGCAGCAACACTACGTCAAAATTACGTCTCATATTTTATCCAGGAGATGTAGCCTGACTCTTAACTCTTCAGACATTTACTTGATTTACTGCATTGTAATTTCATGATTGTTTTCCTCTGTTGTTGATTATGTTTGAGAAACGCAGCTAAGCAGATATGGAAAATCAGTCCTTTGGCTTCAGCTCTGAGTTAAGACTGGATGCATTTATTATTCCACCACAAGGAAAGTATCCTATATTTTTTCTTGGTTTTGTTATTTATTTTTTTGGCGTATTCTGCAACCTGACCTTGTTGACTTTGATTATTCTACAGCGGAATCTTCACAAGCCCATGTATTTCATCCTGTTTAGTCTTCCCCTCAATGATCTGATAGGCATAACTGCAATGCTACCAAAGGTGCTGTCAGACATTGTAATGGGGACAAACAAGGTTTACTATCCTCTCTGTGTTTTGCAAGGGTTCTTGCTCCACATGTATGGTGGTGGGGTTCTGCTTATTCTCGCAGCAATGTCTTTTGACCGTTATGTTGCCATCTGTTTGCCGTTGCGCTATAGCTCAGTTATGACACCCAGAGTTGTTATGTGTATTATCACTCTGATTTGGGGTCTTGATTTTGTCTTGATTGTATCATTGTTCTCTTTGCAGACAAGGCTTCCCAGGTGTAAATCTGCTATTATGAATGTTTTCTGTGATAACCCATCTCTTTTGAAGCTCACATGTGGCAACACCACAATCAATAATATCATAGGGCTATTCAACACAGCTGCCATGCAACTTGTAAGTGTGTCTGTTCAGATATTTTCCTATGTGAAAATTTTGATCACTTGCTTGGTTACAAGGAAGTCTGAGGCAAAGACCAAAGCTGTGAACACATGTGTTGCACAGTTGGTTATATTCATCATATTTGAGATTGTGGGAACTTTCACCATCTTATCACACAGGTTCAAAAATGTCTCAGCTGACTTACAAAAGATAATGGGCATGCTCATATTTATTTTACCTCCACTACTGAATCCGATTGTATATGGGCTGAATACAAGCGAAATACGAAGCACTCTCCTGAGAGTCTTTAAGAATAAAATATCAGTCTAAATTATTGCCATCATACACTCTTAAGAAGATAAGGTGCTTAATAGCATCAAATTTGGCCTTTTCACTCTTGACCACTTGACCACTGTATGGCACTGACCCATAAAAAGATAAAGAACCATTTAGAAACCATTTAGAAATATATAAGTGGGGGGAAAAAGCTATAGGAAATTATACTGCATATAGTAAACCTAGCTTTTACTCTACAACATAGTGGAAAAGAAAAAAAGACTGGAGAGGCCTGTGATACTTTGTATAAGTTGGGGAACATACATGCATCTAGTAAACAATAGTTGCTGTTTCAAGAGTGTTGGGCTGAACAGAATTACTGAAATTATAAGAGCTGAAATTGGTTGAAATTGCATGTGTGTTAATGTGGTTTAAACATATAAAGTGTGTAAAGTGTTAATTCAAGGTATATTCTTCAGAACCTGTTAATAGGCTATGTAATCTTGCTATGGCTTTATAAAAATGTTTTTATTATGATCTCTTGTGTTTGTTGTAGTATGTACATCTGTGTTATTGCTTTTAAGGGAACCTATAGGCATACAGTGTGTCATTTTTAATTGTATTACAGCCTCATAATATCTTTAATAATGTGTTTGTTTTTTTGAAATAAAATGTTCCATTTTATCTTTTGTAGAGGAGAGAGAGGGAACACTAAAGTCCTTCTTCCTTAAGTAGTGATACTGATGTAGCTATTTATTTTATTCAACACTGGGGGCCCAGGATATGTGGAGTGTAGAATGCAAGGAACTCTACATCACACATAATAATATAATAATCACAAACTAACTCAAGTATTATATATAAAAAGTATGCTGATGTTTTCCCCAGGCTTCACAAATTAAGTGTGTCACATAGAATCCAACTTTTCTGAAAATTGTCTTTGCACTGAGAGAGAGAGAGAGAGAGGTGCTGAGAGTTAACCCGTTTGGCACCATGCAAAGCAAAATGTGGCATGGTGGTAAAATGATCCATCAAACTTGATCACACTACAGCCCTCACACCAATGTGCTTGGCTACTTACTTATCAGCACAAAATTTAAAGCTGCAATGTGCAACTTCCAATAACAATAAAGAAATAGGATATATTACACATTACAAATGGCCACAGCACAGAGAAGTTATAGCAACAACAATTGCGGAAAGCGGTATGCAATGAAAGAACAGCAAAGCTAAACGTGCGCTAGTTAAGGGCTCTTAAAAGACACAGGGTAAAAGACATTGCTGTTTACTGCAAATTGCCTGTGTTCGCTGTCTGATTCTTCAAAACCTGTGCTGGCTTTACGGATGGCAGTTTCCTCAAGCTCAGGTTAGATTTTATTAGTTTAAAATAGCCTGATCTCATGAGATAACATACATTTTATTGATCACTGAGGGACAATTTGATAATTCATAGGCTTCATTTGAGCTCAAGGAGAGCTCATTATTCAGGCCGTCTGTTGAGAGTGGACACACGAAATGTGCCGAAGCTGCATTAGCCCCTGTGAGAGAGCAGGGCATGCATGTCATGGTGTATATAGACAATTTTCTAATCATATTGACTCACACACTGTCTTTGACAGTGACGCACATTGCAGGTCGCCTCACACTGACTAAAGGCAAAAAGCTGCATATTGTAGCATGAAATACCCGGGCAATAAACATTAACCACATTATCACCACGAAAATCAAATCATTTTTTCCTGTCTGTCCACCACATTTCATGGAAATCCATTCATACATTTTTGAGATATCTCGCTGACAAATTACTAAAAGGGACAAAAACAAATCCTAACTGGCAGAGGTAAAAGTAAGAAATACATTTAATATTATGGATAGTTCTACAGCCAGTAACCCATCAGACAATCACTCTCAAAACAGCTCTTTAGATGGCAATATAAAATACCAAAAATAAGTGGATTTGAGTGACAAATGGTAGGAGGCAGCAGGAGGCCAGGAGACAGATGATAGTAAAAACATAGGAACACACCAACTGGCACATATAAGTATTTAGATTTTGTAGAAAATGTATGTTTCTGTCATGTCTGTCATGTTTCTGTCTATAAAGTTTGTCTTGCATGAATATGGCATTACTGGTAACTATTTTGAAACAGCATAATGCATTTTATTCACCCAGTAGTTATTATTATGTCTTGTTAAAGGAAAACGTTCTGTATTGGGAGATGTACTCTTGGGCAATCTGATGGGTCGTCCTTGCGCTAAACCGCCAATAAAAGAGCATGTCTCTTACAGTGCATCTTATGATATGGTTCCATCGTTGAAGACTAACTTACCATACTCTGCAAAAGGTGAGATAACTTTTAATCACATTTTTTTCTTAATTTTCATAATTGTGTTCATTCATATATAACTTTATTTCAACAGAAGGAATACATTCAGCGACCAGCAACAACAGCAACATAGTATAATTATGTTTACAAATGTGTCTCTTAGTTATGGGACAGTACTGACAATGGAATCATTAGTTTTATCTCCTGCCAGTGTTTACCCAGCATTCCTTCTTGGAACACTTACATATGTCATTATTCTCTTTTGCAATTTGGTGGTATTAGCAACTATTTCCGTCAATAGGAGGCTGCATAAGCCTATGTATATCCTGCTCTTGAACTTGTCCATCAGTGACATGATAGGTGCTACGGCTTTTTTCCCTCAGCTCACACTCAGCATTGTGCTGCAGAACAGATCTATTTCCCATCTTGCATGCTATATTCAGGCTCTGCTGATTCACATTTATGGTTCAGGAAACTTACTAATCTTGACTGCCATGGCATATGACAGATATATTGCTATATGTTGTCCCTTGAGGTATAATTCTATCATGACCCAAAACAACTTGGTGAGAATTATTACTTTTATATGGCTCATAGATTTCACATTGATCTTATTACTGTTTGGTCTGGTCGCACGTTTCAAATTTTGCAGGACAAATATTGTGGATATGTACTGTAACAATCCATCTATAGTGAAACTGGTTTGTGAAGACACTACTGTGAACAACTACTATGGGTTGTGTCTTACAGCCTTCCTTCAAGGTGGATCACTGGTGGTGATTGTGTACACATACATCCAGATCTTGCTTACATGTGTAACGAATAAGCAATCAGATGCACGGCGGAAAGCCATTCAGACATGTGGCACACATCTCATAGTTTTTTTGCTCTTACAAATAAATACTGCCTTTATGTTGATTGCTCATCGGTTTAAGAATGCGTTCCCTTACCTGAGAAGGACTCTTGGTGTGTCAGTTCTAGTTTTCCCCCCTGTTTTGGATCCCCTTGTATATGGGCTGAAAACAAAAGAACTTAGGCAAAGTATAATGATCTTCCTCAAAAGAAATGTGTGTTCAAACCAGTAATTAGAAGAATCACTGTATCCATTACCTTTCCCACATATGTGAAGTAATCAAACCTTTATTTTCTAACCTTTATTTTCTTTTTTAACATTATGAATGCAGGTGTGATGCTCAGGGAAGTTCCATAGTGTGTCATATGGACATAGCCTACAGATCATCTAGCATAATTAAACATATGGAGCAGAGATAGAGCCTTGTTGTAAAGGATAATAATGCTGGGATGCCTGACATATAGTCCTGCATTGTAAACAATCTAAAAATAAAAACAATGTGTGTAAATAAGGTATACATTTGTGTATCTGATGTTCATATGTATAACCTGTATATAACAAATACAAATACAAGTACCTTTTATTAATACTGCCCTTTTGTTCTGTATATAACCTGTATATTCCTTATATTCTTGATTTTCTGAAGCTTGCATATTGTATAGTGCTGTGTGCTTCTTTTCTTGTTACTTTGTACACCCCCTGCTGCATAACTGCAATTTCCACTTAGGGATAATAAAGAGCCACCTTATCTTATCTTATCTTATGAGCATAGCCATAACCTATATGGTATGATATATATTAAGGATCATGTGCAACTGCTGAGGCCATTTCTTTTCAAGATGGTTATATCTTATCTTAAGATATGATAAGGCAGGGGCAATTTTAGATCCTTTTTGGGGGCATTCAGCCCCCCCTAGAAAATCTAAGTGATTTTCAAAAAACAATTTTTTTTTTTTTACATTAACTAGGCTAAAGCTACCCAACTCATAGGCATACATTGCAACACATAAGGAGGGGTAGGGAGGCAGGGGGAAAGAGAGAGAGAGAGAGAGAGAGAGAGACACACCTGCCACCACCAGATGTATCCATACCTCCTAAAAGGCTATATGCACTATAATATAAGGAAAATATTGTTGAACTTAAAGCAAATTTGTAGCATTTTTGTAGTTATTCATGAGGAAAAAACATTCTAATATTCCTGTAACATTCCTATAGCAACATCTGTGGTACTTGGCAGTGAGTTTATCGTGACCTAATCCTACTTGATGGCATTTTCTAATCTGCTATGGTATTCTTATAATATTACTATAGGGTCTTAGTTTTTCTATGATATTTGTATACCTAGTATCCTTCTAAAATCTGTTCCAGGATACTTTAGTACCTGCTCCTCAGTAGTTTCAGTGAAACCTGAGTGTCATGGAGAGGATTTCTTGTCCCCTTCTTGAATACATTGTATCCATACCTCCTAAAAGGGTTTATGCAGGCCTATAGATTTTCTGGTCACTAGCTGTTGGCCTACTAGTTTTACTCAATTTGAGTAAATTCAGTAAATCAATGTGTGGGGCGCGCAACAAAATCATCCTTCTCTGAGGGGGCTCAGCCCCCCCAAACCTCATCTCCTAAAATCGCCCCTGTGATAAGGAATATGATGACAGGCACTGATGTGAAGGAAAGACTGGGAAAATGAATCACATTAATGACAGATCCAGACATAATTGAAAGATCACTGAGATGTAGGAGGAAAATGATGGACATTGATATAAATGAAAAAGACATTTGCAAATCTCACTGGAGATAAGGATGTATACATGCATACTGAACAAACCCATGAAATAAAAATGTAGAAATGAAAAACTAAAAATTCTCCTTACTGTGTGCAACTTTTGTAATACATGCAATTAAAATAATTGAATAGCAAACTGAATCTTTATGCATATTTGACATTTTGTTTCAGTAAAAACACTGATAGCCAGAATGATTTAAAGATGATACAAGCAGAGTTTCAGGTCCACAACTGTTGAAGCTATTTTGAGAGGAGGAGGTTGGGACTAACAATATGCAATAAAAAGTGGCGAGGATGGACAGCTGCTCAGCAGCGGACACTCTACACAGGAAAGCTTTTGAGACCAAAAAGTTAAGACATTGATAGCAAATGACAATTTTAATGTAACTAGACTGTGTGCACTCAATCCAGTCAAATTACCATGCCATGAGGCTAGTAAAATGCTAAAAGGCTAACTGGTGTCAGTGTCATTATTCTGTATGATGTTAAAGAATTTGTATATAAATATCATTGCTATGTGAGCAGGGTTGATTGTGTGGCTGGTAGTTGCAGCCGTCACAGACTCTAAATTGTATGCAGAAGAAGAGGCAGTCTTGTCCATATATATATATAACAAAATATCTGCATACAATGTATGCAGATATGTATACAATATGGTACAATATGGTGCAGGCATGTATCCAAATACAGTACCTTTTCTTAATACTGCCCTTTTGTTCCAGATGCTTCAGGCTTTACTCATAGCTAAACACATGATTTGCCAAGTAGGCTATAGCTTCAATTGAAATAATTGTACATTAAAGTTTTTTTTCTAGTGCCTTATGTTAATTCAACCAATTTGCACATCAGAACCACTGCACACTGGAGACATTTACCAATACACAGGACATGATGTGGTTATCACGTAGACCAGGGCCCTATACTGCAAAGCAAGTTCAACATATCAAGGATATCTGTGTGGTAGCTGGCTTAACTAACCCTAACAACCGCAATCACACTTAATTGGTATCACAAAGGTAACTCGCTAACTCAGTCTAGGCTTTCCTGCTTGAGCTATGTGCATGTTCACATAAAAGGGGCGGGTTTTGTAACAAATAGCCAACCACGTGCAACATGGACACATCCAGAGTAGCAGATTTAATATAAAATAAAATTAACTTTTTTTCAAGTCAAGAACTTTATTTGTCACATACGCATACAGGATGTGTAGTGAAATGAAAATGAACTATTGATCATCTTGAACTATTGAGGTTGAAATTAAATTATTAGCGGCAACAGTAAAACGATTCAGCAGGGAAAATGAAAAATATAAAAATAAGAACCAAAAGTAGTAGAAAAAGTAAAAACTAAGCTATGAACAATTGTGGGGTTATGGAAACATTCTGCCAACAACACATTAAGTAGAAGTATCGGAAAAAATTCTCTCAACAAGAATATAATAATATGAATGATGAATAGAATGAGCAACACAAAAAATATAACAGCAAAAAGTAACAGTTGCTGCTGCTAGAGAGGACTGCTGGAGGAATAACTGCAGATAGTGTAAATGAAGGAGTAAAGTAAAGGCTTATTATTGTCCGTCAATTAGGCACAGTGGGTATATTATGGATAAATGTGCTACCCAGTGACAGAAAACTGGATGTCAATTGAAACACCCAGGAATGGTTCAAGAGAAAACGTTGGACTGTTCTGGAGTGGCCAGCGATGACCCCGGATCTCAATTCCATTGAGAACCTATGGCGGGACCTGAAATGTGCAGTTGGACAAAGGAATCCTTCAAAGAACTGGAGTGGGTTGCAACTGCCAGCAGAAAGGTGCCGGAAGCTTATTGAGGGTTACAAGAAACATTTGGAAGCAGTTATCATTGCCAGGCTGTACAACTAAGTATTAGAAAAGGGTGCCAATAATCATGGCCATATCCACGTTTCAATTTTGAAGACATAAAACATTGACAAGACAAAACTTTATAATTTTGCCATTCTTATTGCTGTGTACACTCTTAGTGACATAGATACAGTGTAGCCTACAGTGAAAGGGAAAGTGTTTACTTTTCTCATCCTATTCATCCCCACCATTTCTCTCTCTCTCTTTCGCAAACACACACACACACACACACACACACACACACACACACACACACACAAACGCTGTGTTTCAGTGATTTTTTATTAAAATTGTTTGAAGTAGCTGCTTTAACATATTTTGTGTGTGTGTGTGTGTGTGTTTGAGGGGGTTGGGGGAGATTAGTTATTGAATTTCATATTTTCCAAAACACAGCCCCTTGTGAGACAGCAATTAAGTCATTTCCATAACAATCTAAAGTTCAATTGTACAATACCCCATAGGACTCAACTCAAGAGAGTTGTCTGTTGTACAGCCATAATTACTCCTATAAAGCCACAAATCCTTCTAAACAGTTGCCAGTTAGTTACTGTCAGTTATGATACAGTGATGTCTCTCACAACAATATTCATGCAGCTTAGAAATGAATTATGTTACTATTTTTTGTACATCTCTTCTGTGTCTTTACTAATTTAAGAAATGGACTGTCATGTTTAACTAAGTTGTCTGTACTGTTGGAGACACTGGACACAAAGTAAAGTGGTGTGGGCTTATGCTGGCTGGTAAGATCTTTCTTCACTGCTTTAGCAGAATATATTCCTATAACAATTTATGGCTAATCACAATCTACATTGTATTGCAAGTTGACTAGTTTCTTTACTCTTGCATTATTACCTGTCTATATCAATATTTCCATATTATTGTTGAATTTATCTTGAATTTGAAATAATTACCATGCTACTAAATTCTGACAATATTGATCATTTCCTTAGGTTTAAGAGGAAGAGAGTAAAGATGGGCAGCGTCTACAACATATCATCTGTCTTGGCCCTGCAAGGCTTTAATCTCTCCCCTCAAAGTGTCTTTCCTGCATTTCTTTTTGCAACTCTAAGCTACATGATCATACTTTTCTGCAACCTTGTTCTAATCCTCACCATTATCCTGAACAAGTGTCTGCACCAGCCCATGTATCTAATTCTGCTGAACCTTCCCATCAATGACCTCATAGGCTCCACTGCACTCTTTCCACAGGTCATAAAAGAAATACTGAGTAACACCAAGACCATGTATTACTCGGCTTGTGTTGCCCAGGCTTTTTTTATTCATATCTATGGGGTGGGTGCTGTGTTCATTCTGACTGCAATGGCGTATGATAGGTATATTGCCATATGTTACCCGTTGAAATACAACACTATTATGACCAATGCCCACATTATGAAAATCATCACAATAGTGTGGCTGTTTAATTTGCTTTTAATGGGTGTGCTATTTTTCCTGCTGTTGCGTTTACCTCGCTGCAGGTCTCTAATGTCACACACCTACTGTGATAATCCCTCTTTGTTGACTCTGGTCTGTGCAAACACAACCATCAATAACATTTATGGTCTTTTTACAGTCGCTGTTACACAGGTGGCAAGTAATGGAATGATTCTGTATACGTATCTTCAGATCCTTATTGCATGTTTCAAAAACAAAAGATCTGACACGAGAGCTAAAGCCCTGCAGACGTGTGCAACACATCTAATTGTTTTCGTCCTGTTGGAATGTCTAGGTCTTTTCACCATCATATCATACAGACTGAGGAACCTTTCACCACACTTAAGGAGATTCATAGGGGTTTCAACATTAATTTTTCCCCCAACACTGAACCCAATCATCTATGGACTGAGAACGAAAGAAATCCGGGAAAAAATAGTACACTTTTTCAGCAAAAATTTTTTCCCACTCTAGTGTATTATCAGTACATTTATTTACCCACGTCTATTTTACTTAAGTGACAATGATTTTGTTTTGGGTTGTTTTATCATTTGCAACTACTAGCCAGTTTATAAATTGATCTTTAAATTACAGAATCCTTGTCTCCTCTATAACGCACTTGGAGTTTAACATTCTGATTACTAACATAAAAACAATATCCCATATATGACATGGCTGAGATGAGTTTTCACTTTCTTATTAAACAACATGTGTGACAAAAGTTCATTTTTAAATTATGCATATGCAAGATAAGCACTTTTTGGGGAACACAGTGTATTTTTGTGCTATAAGAGGGGACATACTTTTCTCTCTAGATAACCATCAGTGGCAAATAATCTGATTCTTCTAGAGTTACTCTGAAATTACTCTCATTGTCATATTTTTGAGCATATTATTATTTTAAGAAAAGCATTTGAAAATTACTGGTTCAATCATACTTGTCCCATCAGGTCTTTCTCTCCCCAGCAGTTACAGTAAATACAAACATAAGCAATGATGTCAAAATAAATCACCAATGTTTGACAATTTACATCCCTTACGACTTGTGATCAAGAGTTTTGAGAATGAAATATGTCACTTATCCAGTGATTTGGTTCTCATTGCCATGGCTACAATTTGCTTTGTATTCCTGATTGTGCTTTTACTTATTTAGCTGTAAAGTATATTTCAATATTAACTCCCTAAAAGATGGATCAACAAAGAAAGACAGTTAATACCATTTCAAAGACAAACCCATGAGCCCAGTGTCTCATCAAAGCATCCAAAGATCCCGACTATGCCAATGGTTTGTTGTTGTTACATTATTTACATTATAGTTATTGCTACTTTATGTTGTTATTTTGATATGACACACTGAAAAGACAGCATCATGGTATGAAATGTTATGTGTATAATATGAGCACATCTTTTGCCACTGAGGCATTTCAAACAATATGAAATAAAGGATGAACACTTCCTTAAACCTGAATTTTAGTTATTTGAAATTTGAGACTTTCCCATTTTGTGTGCTGGGTGAAAAGCATAGAGAGAGAAGCCAGTGATTTCACCCAGGAGCTTTAACCTGCTGAAATCATCATACAATTTTACAAACAAAATGTGTCATGGTGCAGATATGAAGCATGTATTAAGGCATTATGGATGTGTTTTGAATCAAATTGAATGGTCCTTATTTATACCAACTGGTAATAGTGTTGTATTAAAAACCAAGCAGAAAATAATTTCTCAAAATCTCAAGGATCTTAAACTTCAGAAGTCATCTGGATCTCATCTGGTGAATTGAAAAGGAGCCAGTGGGACTCAGATGGCTCACAAGGTTGAAGGATCTTAAAAACTCAATTGTAGGCGGTTTTTATGATCCCATTATGGCCAACAATTGATGTAAAATGTTACCTAAATGTTCACAATACATTACAATCACATCCTTTATATTACATATTCACATAATGTCCGTCTACCAGTACATGATCCATGTAGAATTACCCACTGCTGGGTAATAAGAGCACTGAATTATCAAATACAACAGAGGGCGCCATCACTACACAGTACAGTAGTAACACCAACAAATAAATGGGAAGCTCATGTATCTCTTCAGCACAGTACTTTCCATTGTATTTTGTATTTTGCTGCCCTCTTGTGTCATTTATGGTTGGTAAAAGACAAAGGCCAGCCATGTACACCATGTGGTTGTGGTTCAATTGGTCAAATCAAATGCTGAAAGGATAGGGTTTGGCATAAGATCTCAAGACAACTTAAGGTTAGGGTAAGACTTACAATTTTCTGGTGAAAATTCTGACAAGTTCCAGTGTACTGCACAAGAAAACGTGCCTGCACACAGATGTTTCCCACCTTAAATTCTGGTGTTTTCTTCCAAATGATATTATGGACCACATTTCCAAGAGTTTATGCCCAGAGCGAGCTGTTGATACACAGTTACATACAACTCTATTGCCATCTACTATTGACTTTTGACATTGATACTGTGACCACTGACAAAAGCAAAACAATACCACACTGTTCATTGTGTATCCTGAGCATTCTTGCAGATCTGAAAAATGCAAAATGAATTGAGATTTACCTGTAGTATGTTGTGACATGATGATTTTAAGGCATTTTCAATCCTTTGTCTTCATGTTCACATAGTAGAAAAATTCATGTTGATATTGTGTCGAGGATTTAAATCAATTTTAATGTACTCCGTGAGAGAATCAAACCTGCCCACCTAACTCACATTTGTTGATTAAACTTTTTTTTTTATTAGTATGACCTTTATTCTAATATGTTTTGCACAGTCATGAACAGCACACATATTAAAATAAATCTTTATAGTGAATATTTGACCAGCTGATAATACTTTGTAGTATTTTTTCAGAATCATCTGTGATTTGGTGACAATCATAGATTTTGTCACCACACTATGGTGATATTTGGTATAGCACACATCCATTTGTGACTTTTGAGATCCCTCCTATTCTCTGCTAGTCTACATATACTGTTCTTTCCAAATGCATGTTAATATTTCATTGTCTAACAGATGTTATAATAGTTATAAGCCTTATATAGATTTTATATCATTAGATTTAAGACTATGCAGAGAGAAAAGCAAATAACTACATCTAGAGCTCTAAATTATTACTGTCTGTGCTGTATACTGATATATTGATATATTAATATATCATGTTCTGCAAAAGATAATCAAATGATGGCCTCTATCCAAACATATTCATTCATTCATTCATTTATTTTCTTTAGCCGCCTACTCCTACTCTGGGTCACAGAGGACTGGAGCCTATCCCAGCATGCATTGGGTGGAAGGCAGGGAACGACCCTGGACAGGTCGCCAGTCCATTATGTAAACATATGAAATACATTTTAGAATGCAAACTGTTTAGAAAGCTATTGAGGTAGATTGTTTAGACTATGACAGTGATTGTGAGATCAAAATAAAACAAAGAGACAGGCTCAGTGGTCTGCTGATACATCATATCATAAACACAAGAATGTGATCCCACATTAACAAATTGCATATTAACAGGGCAGTCATTGACAAGCCAATTGGTTAATCCAAATATGAAAATATCCAAACCAAGTCTTTACTTGTTTCAGTATCAAATGATATAATGTTTATATATTTTTAGCCACTAGCTGGCACTATGGCTACAGGCAACTAAATGGGCAACTACAGCTCTGTGAAGGAACAGAAGGTCAAACAGTAACATCAGGAACTGAAAATCCTCACCACAACACTATGACCCCAAAAGACTGGCTTTACTTAAGGTGACTGCACACTGACACAAGCCTCCAACTACTAGAATATCGCAGTATTAGAATAATTAAAGAGAAAAGATTGAAGTTGACCAAGTGGAATTATCATGTATAATTTTTCATCACATATAAACATCTGCAAATGTTAAAGAAACTACTGTAGCAATATCCTCTGGTGGGGCAAGCCCTACCTGGCCTTAGTATGAAGACAACTGATAATTGCAAATGAAATCAGCGAGACAGTTCCTATCCATGATAAGACACTCTGGTATTGAAGGTTTTTCAGTATGCAGTTTGTGTCAAGCACCCCAGGGCTCACTCTAGTCTGTCTGGGCTCCACAATTCATATTTCAGTTTAGGCCTCCAAAAGCTAGGACTTGCCCTTGGATTCTTAATGGTAAGATTCTGCACATAACTTTTTTCATCTGTAGAAGGCTTGTTGAAAAAGAAAGGGTTCAGAGAGGATTCTTGAGGTCCTGAAATAAATCCTTTCCAATGCCCTGTGTTTGATTTTATTCTTGAGATTCAAAATGATTCAGATGTCTGATGCTTGGACCTCGGCCCAAAAGGTCATACTTGTAAGACATATATCTCATGTTGATGCAACCCAGGTAATATCATTTAGTTGTTTTCTGAGTCAGACTTTTCAAAAGGTATGACAAAAACCCTCAAGGCTCTATTGAGTTGAAATCCAACAATCAATGAGTGGTTTATAAATATCTGGTCTTATGACATAAAGACATATTTTGACTATTTTGAGTGCTTTGAATTACATGGATTTTGTTTTGTACTCAACAGTGTTGGCAACAAAGGAACAAACTTCCCATTGTTTTTAAAAGGTAGTTCTGCTTGTTTGGACTTACCAGTAATGACAGTAATAATACTAATACTAATAATAACTTTAAGTTAAGAGCGCCTTTCAAAGTATCCAAGGCACTTAACAACAAGGAGAGAGAGAAAGAAAAAAACTAGGCTAAATGAGAAAAAGAACAACTTGGCAAAAGGGTGGGCAAACAATAAAACAGTAAAAAAGAAACAGGGCCACAGTTGAGCAACTGAGTCCAAAGGCCTGGCTGAAGAGAAAGGTCTTCAGCCACTTTTTGAAAACTTCAATGGACTCGACATTGCGGATCTCCACAAGGAGGGAGTTCCAGACGGTGGGGGCAGTCACACTGAAGCCAAGAGTCTGCAACCTGGTGTGGGGGGTGGTGGGCAGTCCCATGTCAGAGGAACGGAGATTTCGGGAGGGGATGTAGGTGTGGAGGAGGTCTGATATGTACTGGGGGTAGGGCGTGAAGGGACTTGAAGGTGAGGAGCAGGATTTTGAAGGTGATACGGGTCTTGGCTGGGAGCCAGTGGAGGTGGGTGAGGGTGGGGGTGATGTGCTGCCAGGCTTTGGTGCGGATGAGAACCTTGGCAGCAGAGTTCTGAACATACTGGAGCCAATCCAGGGCTTTGCTAGGGACCCCAGATAGGACTCCTTTACAATAGTTCAAACAGGAGGTGGCAAAGGCGTGGATGAGGGTCTCCGTCACGGAGTCAGTGAGTGAAGGCCGGAGTCTGGAAATGCTTTTGAGGTGGTAGAAAGCAGATTTGGTGACAGACTTCAAATGAAAGAGTGGATTCCAATAGAGAACACTAAGAGGCTACAGATTATTGGGGCAGCTAATTTATTTCAAAGTAAACATGTTGAAAAAACATAAATGTTCAACTAAAGGGAAAAATCACATTAAGAAAAGACTAAAACCCTCATCCAAGTGCATTATTACATGATATACCTAGATATATCTAAGCTGGAGGTGTCTTTTTGTCACACACATTGTGTTATATGTTGTGTGTTGTAAAGTCGCTGTTACTAACAGCTAAAGGTTATATTAAAGATATTAACTGTCTTTTGTGTTTTGACGCAAATGAGCTTAGAGAAACACAGTGAACATGTTGTCACATTCACCTGCCTCTGAGTACGTCAGAGAATCTCTTTTCACATTACATTTTGTTATTGAAGGCACTCAAGTGAACTTGATTTACTGTACTTTCTTTCAACCTTGCTCATTAAGTTAATGACTTATTTGTTTACAGAGGCGTTGACAGGGAGGCTGCGCCACACACAGCCCTCCTCAGTGATTTGTCCTCTATACTTAACTCTGGTAATGAACCTCAAAGGGTTTGGTGACGCACAAGGTAATCAGCCACTGCAGTGTTTTGCAACAGCTCCCACTGTGAAAAACAGGTGAACTTGAATGGAAGTTGAATGAAACAGTGCTTTTCCTGTGAGTTGCATTGTATTGAGAAAGCCATACAACGTACATTTTATTAATATTACAATTAAAGTATCACTATCACTGAAATAATTTATTGCTTAGAATTTGCAGAGAATACTTTTTATTGAAGGATCCTTTTCTAAAAAAGCAGCACAGACAGTTCTTGTGAGGAATTGAAAAAGTTCTATAAGTCTTTTGGCAGACACCAAATCAAAGCGACTTACAATAAGTGCATTCAACATAAATTGGCAAGAGAACTACTCGTCACTAAAAATCGTAAGTGCATCTCCTCCCCAAACAAGCATCTAAGAGCATTGGCATAGCATTTTGCACGAGGTCAATTTGAACTAAACACTGACCTCCTTAACAGTGTAAAAGCCTGAGAGTCTCCCCAGCCTCAGACTCAGGTTTTAACAGTTTAGATTTTGACCCCATGCACTCTCCTTTCCACTCCCGACCAAGGCTAGGTGTCCCTCATGATTTCTGGGCCGTTCTGGTGTACGGTTAACTGGACTAGGTTTTTTCTTATTCTTACAGCAGACATAGTGAACACTTGAAATCAATGGGAGAGAAATAAGATTGCATAAGAAAAACTTTTATATTGTACTGTTGTAATAACACATACACCTCATATGTTTGCTTGTTCAGAAGACTTGACAGAAACATACATGTACTTTTAAATACATTTTATAATCTAATTTAAATATGACTGAAGCAAGTTGTTGCTGTTTAAATAATATCAGTTGAGAATTAAGTGTACCGTTTGTGGTGTACCAAAAAGCATTAAAAAAAACTAAAACTTTTTTTTATGTACAGTGTGTTTATGTCTTGACAAATATTTCATCATTTTACCAAAACACTCAGATCATGAATTCTTGGATGTAACTTTCACAAGAAAACATAGGCCTGATGTAATACATGTATTTACAGAAACCCTTTATCTATTTAATGGGCTCACGTTTTTTGAATATCTTAAATATCCTATTTTTTATTTCTTTAGTTCTAAGACAGTACACAAAGGGATTTACAAGAGATGGACCAAGAATGGCTCCGATCATCAAGCCATGGCGTTCCTCAAGAGTTAACACCACACCTAACCTGGTCAAGACAATGCGAATGAATAACGGACAGTAATAACACGCTACCACAATCAAATGACTCATGCAAGTGCTAAACATTTTGATTTTGTCATTCACGGAGGATGACTTCACAACTACGAGTACGATCCACAAGTATGACAAGCAAATGAAGCTGAATGTGAAAAATAATAGAAAGAATGATATGATGGTTATCAGAGTGAAATAGTAACTGGGGTTGACACAAGAAGCTCGCACTATGGCAGCGTAGTCGCAGAAAGTGTACTTCAGTCTTGAGTGACAGTAAGGGAGAGTAATCACAGTAGCAGGCATGACAGCCACAAAGCCACAGGTAACAATCCATAGTAGATATGCCAGGGCAACAGCGCGCATATTTGTTAAAAAACGATGATATTGTAAAGGATAACAAATAGCAATCAATCGATCAAATGCCATAACAGATAAAGCAAACATCTCCATTACCCCTGCAATGTGGAAAACAAACATTTGAATCAAGCATGGCACAAAGGATATGGTCTTTACACCAACAACCAGAACCCCAATCATTGTTGGACTGGCACTGGAGCTGTACAATATGTCAACAACAGCCAGGTTGCAAATCAAAACATACATTGGTTTGTGTAATCGCTTGTCATAAATAATAAAGAGTATATTCAACACATTGGCTAACATGACTAAAACATAGAGAATTAATATCACCACCCCTAGTACCATAGGTCTTTCAGTTGTATCAAAACCACCTATAACAAATTCTGTTACTTTGGTGGAAACATTCCGTAAGGGCATATTCAGCAATATATCAAGGTGAAAAAACTGCCAAAAAGAAGAGAGTGATGTAAAATGTAAGATTCAATCTACAAAAAAATAGCTATAACCAGTTGTAGTCACATTCGATAAAAGAGCAGTAACTTTCATTACAATCAACAATGGAGTAATCTGATCAGCCTCTGGATTCTCTTGTGCAGTCTTAGGGATGTTTAAGGCTGATCAGTAATCGTTCATTGGACAGTCCTGATGACAGAGCTCGTCTTCTTCGCCAGCCTGCAGACGTACCCTGAGTTGCTATTGCCAGCCCAGTACAGACTGGTACAGTATTTTATGTTTACAAGTAACTGAACTATCCATCATTATCTATGAGGAGGCCTTTAAACGGCTACTCAAAACTGTATCTACACCAACAAACACACACACACACACCCTTTCCCTAACCAGGGACTGTATCCTATTGGGACAAACCTACCTTGACCCCCCACCCCTTACTCTAAACAGGGTTTGTACCCTGCACACACACACTGTCTAATTATGTCATTGTCTTACATAGATAGGTCGTATTGTTGATTTCTATGTTGATGAATTATCTTATATCTCTATATAGCTCCTGTCCATTAACGCTGGTCATGTCTTGTTCGACCAGGACGACACTGGCTGAGCTGCCTTGCTGTGACGCCCCGCATCAGACCTGTATGTCCCATCTAAAATTATGAATCTTGTCACAAAATGTCTTTTTCTGCTTGCTCGAACTCGACATCAACTGTCCTGGTAGGGTGATCCCTCTCTAAGTAGTCCCTCCCAAGGTTTCTTCCATTTTTTCCTAAAAAGGTTTTGTGGGAGTTTTTCCTTGTTCTCTGTGAGGGTCCAAGGCTGGGGGGTGTCGTGTGTGACCATTTATTGTTCTCACACTATGGGCATTGTGAAGCCCTTTGAGACTGTAACGGTGGTTAAGGGCTTAAATTGATGCTATGTCTTTAGCCTTGTCTTTCGACTGTTTCTTTTACTCCTGTGATGCACTTTGTAACTCTGTTTTGATAAGTGCTATATAAATAAAGTTATTATGGGGACAACATAATGTGGACTGTTTTAAGGAGTCTCTCTTTAAGTCACAGATATAACTTTTGTGGACTAAGATTGATATTGTTACAACGTTTAGCTACATTTTCAATACCATTACAAATATCACCACATTACATTCTGTCATTTCATTTAGCTCTCTTCACATCAGCTGTGAAGTTTTTATGCCATGTCACCCCCTGTGAATGATACAGGCACCCCTTGAGCCAATCAGTGACAAGATCATCCCTCCAAGTTTCATCAAAATGGGACCAGTGGTGTAGCAGATATGGCCTTTCAAATTTTGTTTTAATTAATTTAATAAAATTATGTTTTTACGTTTAATTATAGTGCCCAATAAGACCAATATATTTTTTGTAAATTCCAGAACACAGTGCAAAAGTGCATCATCCCTGCAAGTTTAATCAAAATTAGACCAGTCGGATCTGAGATATCACCTCCCATAGGAAAGCAAAATCCGAGAAGAGATATCATATTTATACCTTTAATTTCTCCTCGACACAAATGAGCTCTTGTTAACACTAAGGTGAGACTAAAGGAATTTTCTCCTATTTCTCAACTCAAGAGAAACAACCACAAAAAAAATCAAGTTTATCTCATTCGGATCAAAACAAGAGATGTCCAAATGATCATAAATAAGTAGAATTTATGTGTAGTGTAATTGTGTGTAAGTGTAATTATCTCAAAGTGTGAAGAATTGATTCTCTCTGTTATCGCCTCCTTGCTTCTAAGGGGGGGGGG
>OOFE01050067.1:3898-18635 GCA_900323365.1 Monocentris japonica
ATAAAAAATGTAAACAAATTGAGTCACACATTGAGAAAACTCACCAGGTATTGTAGCTCCCTCATGAGCCAGCTGTGGTGTCAAGTGGATTGGGCAGCAGGTTGGCCTAGCGGTTAGAGAGACCGACCCCCGGCACCACAGGGGGGTGTATTCCAGCTGTGAGCTGGTGATCCAAAAATGACTGGTGTCACGGCTACGGTGCCCACCAACACTGCCGAAGTGCCCTTGAGCAAGGCACTTAACCCCAAACCGCTCCAGGCGCGCTGTTCATTGGCTGACGCCTGCGCTCTGACCTCTGACCTGAAAAATGCATGTGTGTGGTGTAATAGGTTGTGTGTGTATCTAGTCAGGGGTATGCGAAAAAAGCATTTCACTGCATGTATGTGTATGTGACAAATAAAGTTCCCTTCCCTTCCAATACCCCATTCTTTGGCCTCCTCCTGATGGCAGGCTATTCATCTGCGTACATACTTATATACAGTACAGTACATCCTTCCTTAAAGAGCAACTAAATTATTATTATAATAATGTTAAACTATGATATGACTATGATAATTTAAAAATCATGTAACGTGTATTTCTTTAAAAGACCAATTTTAATAAAAGGTCAGCTGAAGTAGTGGCCCTGGACACTGGCTGGGAGCATTTGAGAGCTTTTGCTATTTAACCTTTACTTAAAGCCACAATCTGTCATTGCAGTATGACACCCCATGTTGAAACACTGTCACTCTACCACTGGCTTTGTTTACATAGAAGTGCTACATGTGACATTTTTAAACACGAAGATATCATTGTAAAATTAATTGTGATACCTTGGTATAATGGCTGTAAAAATTAGACCATGGTCAAGACGATTGGTACTCTAGCTCATAGGTAAGTAGGTAGGTAGGTAGGTAGGTACTTTATTAATCCCCGGGGGAAATTTCTTTGTTATAGCAGTCGAGACATAGAATAACACTAGGAATAATAAAAATAAAGAATAAAAAATATATAAATTACAGTGGCATTGTCATAGGTCTTGTTAGTGGTAATGTTTCTCAAAGTTCCGACCACATTTCCCACAAAGAGGATGTTGCCATCTGTCCCCCCTCCCTTATTGGAATTATACTAAGGTCTCAAAGTAATGAGTTACTGATGTTAAAATGCTCCACGTAGTACCTTTAAACTGAATGTTCACAAACTAAACTCTTCAAGAACATATGGCAACACTTTATTTTGAATTAATCTTTATGAACGTTTATGACTGTTGTCATTAAGTGCCATTTGGTTGGTAATGTCACTTTCAATGCAAAGTTGACACTGGATGTCTTTGTTGACACTAGATGTCTTTGTCATGACAACTTGACATTAACCAATGTGACATATCCATGTTATAGCAGGACTCATCAATCACAATGAGTTGGTTGTATGTACAGTGGTAGAATTTGGAGTTTTTCTTAAGATATTAGTGTTATTACACTGTCAAATGCTCTCATGGCAGTGTCATGGATGATTTCCTTGACCTCAACTGCAGTGGTAGAATTTGGACATTTCATAAAGATATGAAGTGTTATCGCACCGTCAAATGCTCTTATGTCAGTGTCATGAATGTCTTCCTTTACAGTGCAGTGGTAGAATTTTGAAGTTTCAAAGATATCATAAAGTGTTATTACATGGTCAGATACAGTCTCATGATCATTTTTCTTGACTTCAAGTACAGTGGTAGAATTGTTTTACAAAGATATCATCAAATGGCTCTCCTGACAGTGTCATAATTGTTTCCCTTGACCTCTACAACAGTTGTATCAAACATTAACAAAATATGGCATGTTATTGCATCTGTGATGTGGGCTTTAGAAAAGACCTAAACTGTAGAAATCTCCAACTCAACAAATAGTTTTTCCAAAATTGTTTGTAATACAATTTCCATTTTTTCCATCTAACCCTTTGCATATACAGTATAATGATTTCATGGCTAATATTGGTCAGCATGTAAAACCATAAAAAACATTTTTTGTTTAATAGCTGATTTCAATGTCCTATGTTTTGGCTTGGAGACACATGACTATTATTTAGCTTTTCCTATTCAGCACCATAAGAGCCCTTAATATAGTCTCTTTCAGTTCTGTATGAGCTTAAAAATAAATTAATTAATTACATTTTAAAAACTATCAATATCTCCGACAGGCTTTGCTAGCAAGTCAGTAGTCATCACCAGAAAAAAAGGAGAGAAAAATATGAGCACACATAATAGTTGCCACGGAAGACAAGCTGAACCGGAATGTTGCTTTTTCTGTTTCTTCTATCGGAGCTGGATGTAAATTTATACAGACATGTCAAAGTTGAAGCATATGAAATTTGTCGGAGCCTACGTGGATGTTAAAGAGACTAACCTGAATACTAAAACAATCCAAAACTGTTAAACTTGAGACTGGACGGAAGTAACTTATTACATAAAAATTACATTAAATGAGATTCTGTAACTGTAACCGGCTACAGTTACAGGGGGTTACAACAAAAACAGGGCAAAATAGTAATCAGATTCCACATACTCTAGAAAAAATTAATTGTTGAGAGTTACTTGTTGGATTCTATTCTAAATGGAAAGGACATGTTGAATGTGAGATTATAGACTAACATAATTTTACAAATCTTGAATCTTGTGCCAATAAAAACCATCTGGTGCAGTGGAATTTTGTTGTCAGTTTTGGGGTGAAATTACGCCTGTGCCTTCCACCTGTGAAGACCACATCTTAAGTGCAAGGTTCAAGGGTTCAAAGGTTTATTCGTCACATACACAGTTATGGCTGTACAAAAGTGCAATGAAATGTGCCGTGGTCACTACCGTGTCACTATGCTAAAGAACTACAAGAAATAAAGTCAATTTAACAATAAAATAAATATATAGACAATAAGTCAGGTATGTATGTACATGTGCAAAAATGAATGTGCAATGTAAAAAAAAATGTGCAGTTATGCAAACAGTACAAGAGTCATTATTGGTTGGATGTGTGTGAGTTTAGTGTCCTACAGGCCTGAGGATAGAAGCTCCTCCTGAGCCTCTGTCTTGGCCATGTGACTGCAGAGGCGCTTGCCTGACCTCAGCAGTCTGAACAGTCCATTGTTGGGATGGGTAGTGTCCTTAATGATCCTGTTGGCCCTGGTCCTGCACCGCCTGGTGTATATATCCTGCAAGGTGGGGAGTGTTGTCCCGGTGGTCCGCTCAGCTGACCGTACCACCCTCTGCAAGGCTTTGCGGTCCTGGGAGGAGTAGTTGCCGTACCAGGCAGTAATGCTCCCCGAGAGGATGCTCTCTATGGCACCAGAGTAAAAGCTTTTCTGGATCTGAGGGGAGAGCTTGAGTTTCCTCAGCTGTCTGAGGTGATAAAGGCGTTGTCTCGCCTTCTTGACCAGGGTGTCGGTGTGTGATATCCATGTCAGGTCCTCTGAGATGTGCACACCCAGATACTTGAGGCTGCTCACCCTCTCCACTGGGGCCCCGTTGATCCTGATCCAGATGTCTAGTTTGATTTTTTTTTTTAATTGTGCCATGAAAATTGTCAAAAGAAAACATTGAATATTGCCACAAAATATCGTCTCTTGGCAGCTGCAATCCAAAAATATCGGTATCAGCCTTCAAAAACCCATATTGATCAAACACTACTCTCCTCCTCTTGTCTCCTTTTTGTCCTGCAGATGCTCCTCAGAGCCAAAACAACAGAAAATGCCACAGTATTACATTAAAGTGTGACGTGGGGTTTTGAAATGTCAAACATCAGAGATGTGCGCCGACGCTTTTCATCCCCGCTGTGATCATCGAAGAGAAGAGCAGCCAATTCTCTTATTCAAAACGCTTCATCATTCAAGTGACAGTTCTGAACTTCGGAGACTTTTTCCAAAAATAATTCTGTGGCTGCTTCAAAGCAGTCCCTCCCGAGGGACGAGTGACGGTCTGTTTGCACCTGAGAAATATGCGGTTTAATTTCTATGTATAAATAGTAAGCAGAAGGTTATGGGGTCTCTTGAATTCAGAACGGGAGCAACTCGGGTCAGAGGAACTTGTGTTTTCTATGTAAAGAGAATGACATGCTTATGATGTTGCCTTGTGATGCTTCATGAGCAACTGTTAACTGTTGTTTATTTCAAAGCATTTTTGAAAATTGATCCATGGCAGGGAACTGTGCAGGAACTCATCTGATGCCATAACAACACAGAATAAGTAACCGAACCTAAGATGAAGTAGTTGTCGACAGAATGAAATACCCACAGCCAAATCAACTGACAGCCTGAGACAGAGAAAAATATAGATTGAGGACAATGGCAGCATCTTGGCAACTCGATTATCCTCCCATGGACCGAACTGATTCAGTGGACAGCTTTAGTGTCCCGTGGTCTAAATGCTGTTTTACAGGCTTTTCCGCCCCGACAAGAATACAAATCAACTACAGGCTTGAGAACTGCCAAATATCTTCTTTAGAAAACATTTAAATGTCTCTAGTGACGCGTAGATTACAAAAGAGTAGAATTTGCAGAACATCTGTGCTCATATTTTGTCTGTTTATTTTTACAAAAATGAAAACTGCAGTTGGTAAACTAAAAATGACAACAATTTGCCAAAGGCTTCATCAGGTCACGATGTATAACAAGCCTATGACTGTCTTAAAGGGTAAAGATCTGCAGTTAAGTAGGTAGGCGAGTAATGTCACCCTGGCAAGAATGAAACTGGGGGAAACTGCGCATTCATGGATTTATTGTGGCATAAAAATGGTCACATTTAAAGATATTGAATATTGGGACAAAATATCAGATAGCAGCAGCTTCAATTTAAAAACATGGGAATTGTTCACATTGGTTAAACCCTAGTTTATAACTCACTTGTAGGCTATAAATGAAAGCAGACTTGGTGGCCTACCTGGGGAGGTTTGATGAGGCCTTTGTTCAATGTGAGGACAAGCTACAGAGGGAGGAGAGGGAAGACAGACAGAGGGAAGCAGAGCTGGCAGCAAGGGAGAATGCTGCATTTCTACCCGTTTTCTACCAGACCGTGTTCGTGCTTTACAATACAAAAGTTTACAATACGAGTTATGAAAAAACAATGTTGTGAACATTTTAAATAGATGGTTTAGGGGCTCTAGGTTCTAATCTGCACCAGTCTGGTTGCATCGTATAAATGATGTGCTTGTTTGATTTTAACATCATTACTAGTGAAGGGTAAAGGTATAAAAAAAATAAAAATAAAGATCACTGCTTGATCTGCTACTAATCAGCAATGAAGAACCAATTAAATCAAACATTCAGCTGACTTTTGAGCCACGTCTTGCCCCATTTCACACTGTCACGCTTGTCAGAATCCTTCAAATCTCAATTTCTCTAGAGGCTGTTTAAATTCACGTGTCCACGTGCGCACATGTTCAACCGAAACTCAAACCTGTGATGTTACCAGAATGATGCAGAAAAAGGAAGGTATTCTCAGTCAACTTGGCTGGGATGACCGGGACATATAACTTTTCCAATTAACTGACTTGGCTTTTACAATAGGACACAATTACACTGCAGTGCAAGGTTTCCTCTTCCTCTTGATGCTGGCCAAAATGAGCCGCAGTGGATTATGCAAAAGATGTACTCTTCAAAATAAGGGCATAACCCTGCCTGATTTATTAACTCCCATATGTGGGCGCTATATTTTACTTTGTAAAGTAATGTGGTCTCACACAATATGCACATGTTACAGCCCAGCACTTCCTCTCTCTAATGACACAGTGTGTATCAGCAATGTTCTGTATCGTGGGTTAACCCCTCCACGACCTTGCTACGCATGCATGCATTTGACACTGTTGTCAGAGATTAGACTAGTAAAATATTGGAGGCATTCTAAAACCCGGTATTTAGTATTAACTGGATATATTACTGAATAAATATAACTTAATAAAAGAGAGTTTCATCGATAGGTGCCTTTGTTATGTGATGTGAAACATTACCTTTAAAATTTGGCATAGACTCAATGCATCTAAACATCATTTTGTGCAAATATGTTATACCGAATCTACTGAGTGACCCACAAAAAATACAACACATCCCAATGGACATGGAGTGCGTGCATTTCCATGGCTATAAGCGTTTTAAAGAGCAAAATGTTTTTCACTTCTCTACACTTCTCAGTCGTGTATCGTCGAGGCCCGAGAGTCTGCATTTCATTCCATTAAAACACTACAGCGGCTGATTTCACTGATTAGCACTTTCAACCAGAGAGGAGGAACCAATCAGTGAAATCAGCCGCTGTAGTGTTTTAATGGAATGAAATGCAGACTCTTAGGCCTCGACGACACGTGGTTGAGAACTGCTGATCTAGGACAACGTTTTAAGTTGCTGGCAAGCACTTACTGAGCCCCGAAACACTGATGGCGGCTCACAACGTCTCCTGCTCCTGTCAGTCTTTCGGGAATCAGTGATTGCCGGCAACATACTCATTCTCATACGACAAGTTTTGAGGCAGCAGGGCAGTGAATCCCTACCAGCTTCAGGGGCGCTGTTCTACTTGAAACCTTTTTAAAGTTTTGAAATGCAAACACTTATCTTGAAATAATGACATACAGCTGAAGGAGCACCCCCAGGAAAACTGTCTTAACACGGCAGATTAGACAACATAAATGGATCCGTCAGAGTGAAGTGAAACAACACACTTCAATCAGCAGTGGCGCAATGACAACCTCCCCGCTAATGGCATGGTCTACTCAAATATTAAAGAGAGAGAGAGAGATCGACAGTCTCGACAGTCAGAGAAGGGGGGCGAGAGACATAGGGGTGTGGGGCAAGACAGAGAGAGAGGGAGACAGGGCGAGAGACACTGATATCAAGAATCAAAACGCAACCGCCTTCAGAGCTCTCTTTGGTCTTGCATGCCTCTGTACTATTAAAAAACAGACCCACTTCATTTCAGAATTATTGCACTACAGAGAGACAGAGGAAGATTTTCATATCTCTATATTGACCTCGTTGTGTAGCACTATGAGCTACATACATTTGTAGATCTGCCAGAAAACTGCTTGTGCATCGGCCCTGACCTCCTCTATTGGCTGACCAGTTAGAAACAGGGTCAGCCCAGCTCCTTGTTGTGGGTGTCACAAGACGAAGTAGTTGCCATTTCATTTCAGGCGTTTGTTAAAAGACTGAGATGGAACGGCAGTAGCTCACTCGGTTTATATTTGTCGGCTGTATGAACTTCAATTGAGTTTCCACTGCCGTGGGGGTCAGGACATAATGCCTGGATTTTCAGTTTGGGGTGAGCTGTTCCTTTAAAATCTTAGTGTATTGAACAATTAAAAATTCTCCCGCCTCTCGTCACCTCTCCTCTTCCCTGTACGCCTTTCAACTTTTTGATGACGACAAACTTTGATTATCAATGCAGAGACTCTCAAAAAGAATCCAAAAGAGCAGGAGTCATAAAATAGTGTTGTTGGAGGATCGTTATAATGATGAAGATGGCACTGGGACATGTTGACTAACGAAGGGCTCTGGGAAGTGAGATTGAGGATACTTCAGGAAACGAACCATCCACTCTCACCATAGAAGCTGTATATAGTCAGCTGTAAGGCAAAGTTTTATTGAACAAAACTAAAACTAAAAGATGGATGGGACGTGCCAAGAATTTTTCCCCCCTTTACCAATCAATTTGAGTGTGTGGGCTCTATTTTCGTGCCGGGCACAGTCAATATTCATTGGCAATTTCGTGAGGAGCAATGACAACTTTTCCCCGCCCATCCCGTCAATCACGCAGTGCTGTTTTCGTGGCTTTGTGCACGTGGACATAGACCTGTCCAAAATCCCACAAACAGGTTTTGTGCATGTTAGGCTTTATTTTACCCACATTGAGGTAAATCCTTCACCCATGGACTAACTGAATGCAACCTTTTTCATATGTTAAGCACAATAAGCTATTTCAGCTCTACACCTGTTGTAACTGGATTGATGTGTGGATCAGAGGCAGTCAAGCTGCATCATTACACACGGGAAACATGGTGACAGGGGTCTGTACTATGTCAGAGCATCTCCAAAACGGCAGGTCTTGTGGGGTGTTCCTGTTATGCAGTGGTTAGTACCTACCAAAAGTGGTCCAAGGAAGGACAACCGGTGAACCGGCAACAGGGTCATGGGCGCCCAAGGCTCATTGATGTGCATGGGGAGCAAATGCTAGCCCATCTGATCAGATCCCACAGAAGAGCTGCCGTGGCACAAATTGCTGAAAAAGTTAATGCTGGCTATGATAGAAAGGTGTCAGAACACACAGTGCATAGCAGCTTGCTGCATATGGGGCTGCATAGCTGCAGACCAGTCAGAGTGCCCATGCTGACCCCTGTCCACTGCTGAATGGTTTTAATGTTATGGCTGATTGGTGTATTCCACCTGCTGCCCAAAGAAATGGGCCAGTGGCCACAGGGGGATGAGAATCTACTTGATTGACAGTGTCAGATTTATGTGAGAAGTATTCAGTAGAGGACTCGCTCACACACACACACACAGAGCAAGGTCAGAGCCACTTCGCATTTTTCCCGAACAAGGGCCATTCCCATCTCTTCTCTGGGGAGTCTCAGGCCAACAGGCTCTAATGCTCCTCTTTTTATAGAATTCATGTTTTGTAACAGACAGACAGCCTCAGTGGATGTTAGATAAGGTACTCACCTTATCTAACATCCACTGAGGCTGTATTATGTTAAGGAGAATCTCAAGTGATAAGTATGTTGGGCAAAAGCTAATTGGTTCTACAAATTGTGACAATGTTTACTTTGTTTTAATAAAAAACTTTTATGAAAAGTTACACAACTGTTACAAAAGCATGGAACACGATGATGATTGATTTAAAATATTTTAAAAACAAAAACAACTTTCTGTTTCTGTCAAACAGGAGCATGATTAATTATCACACAAATGAGTGAGAGAAAGGCAAAGTAAAACATTCAGAGCAGGTTGTCAGTCACTGTCTAAAGAATAATATTGTATATAACAAAGACTGATGACTGCACGGCAGCTTCAGACACTTGGCATTGTTCGATTAACATCTGAGAAAGAAATGCACAACATAAATATTGCAAAGGAGGCCATTAAATGTTAGCTATTCCTTTCTAATAGACAAAGGATGAACACCAGTTATCACATTTTATATTCATAGTAGTATATACAATAAGTCAGGGATAAAACTGTGGGCAACCAATTCATCATAGGCCTAGCACCTCATACTTTATGATTACAGTTTAAACAAGAACACACAGGTGTCAAAATGCCGTTGTTGGACAAGAAACACGGATCTCCAAGAAGTATGAGGAATGCTTATTGGTCATTGATATACATAAGATAAATATACAATGGGGTTTTAACAGGTTTCATGGGTCCAGTGGTGGTGGTCATGAAATTCACTCATCACATAGATGACCATTTAACCATCATTTCAAGTAAGAAAAAGACAACAAAAAAAAAAAAACTGCGATAACATCAGTAAGCTTTAAGTTGCTTTCACTCATTCCATTTTGCGTCACCAAGTGAAATAAGCATGAGTGAACAAAATGGCTGCAAATGGGACTTGACGTCAAGAGAAAGCAAACTGTACCTTTGTAAAACGACATACAGTGTATGCTGCACATGCATTAACAGTGATCCAAGATGACATTGACACATTAATACTTCTTTCTGAAACTTACAGTTCTTAAGATCTGTGTTTCTGTGACTGCTATTACAGTAGCTGATTCATGTTCCATCATTTAAAGCAGTCAAACTGAATTGCACATAAAGTGTATACCATGCCTATATAGACAATATTTGACCTAATGTTCAGTCATTCTTAAATGTCAACATCTAACTATCATGTGCACATACTGAAAATTATTGACTCAGCGTTTTGTCATTTTCTAATGCTTGCATCTTCCCATCGTGATGCTTGTCATCTTATTGTGAATATCACCTTTTCATGTCCATTAACACATTGTCTAATAAACTCAGGGAAAGACCCTAACAGTGCAGCCAATCACTTCATATTTCTGCCCCATGACTTTGCTCAACCTCATCTTCAAGATTTGGCACTTTGGAACAACCTCAGAGGTTCCTGTGTCAGCAACAGTGGCCGCCCTTGCTCCCCTTTTGGGAACCTGGGGTTTGGGATGATTGAGCACCACCACAGGTTGGTTTGGGCTTGGCCGTTTCACCAGTTGGTCCACCTTCAGCGGCGTTGGGTGAAGAACTGCATTGTCACTTAGACTGCCCAAGAGTACTTGAGTCTTAGATTTGGATATTTTTCGTACTTTCAGTCTTTTCTTGTTTTGTTTCCACAGGCCTACTCGTATCCTTTTCAAAGAGACTGTAAGGAATCTTGAAGAGACTTCATGCTCATTTGTTGCCAAGTCTGGTAGTCGCTGTAGGAGGCCTTCAGTCACAGATGCATCTGTGTGTGAGACAGTCTTACAGACAGCTTCTTGTTCAGCTGTTGAGGGCAGGGATTTTGGAGCAGTACTTTGACTGCACTTGTTATTGTCCTTTAGAGTAGCATTATTTGTTTCTTCCTTGATTTTGACATAGTTCTCAGTTACTGTTGGCGTGTGTTGAATGCACTTATCTGCCGCTTCAGTTTTCACAGTCTCACTGGTCTCCTGTGTTAATAATTGGTCATGGGTGAAGGAAACATCTTTTGTGATCACATGGGCACAGTGTCCTGATGTTAGCGTCTCCTCCTTATGCCCTGTGATTAAATTTGTTGCCTTGATGTGATCTGGGGTCATCTTCACAGAAGAGTTACTTTTACTCATCACTATGCCACGTAGAGCCATTACCAGTGGCTGAATGGAGCCTTGGACATCCTCTGGTTGTTGACTTAATGAAAAAACAGATGATATAACTGGAAAACCCTCAGGTTCTGGCATGTCTCCTTCAAATGCCCTCTCACTGCATTTCCTTGACTGGGTCCAAGCAGAGGTCTTTGAGTCTGTGAGAATAGAGCCTCCCTCCACCTTAGGTTGCTTGGATAATAAGCGATCAATTGGAGCCCTGCATGCAGCACTGGACATCAGAAAGGATGGATCTGCAGTGACTTTATCCTTATAGAGTAAGAGTGTTGAAGATGTCCCTTGAGCATTTGCAGTTAGGTGAACACTCGAGGAAGGAGAGGCTGACTTCAGACTTTGTTGATTCTGGTCCACTGCCTCTTCCTTTACGTCTGAAATAGTTTTGTTTTTGTTGCAGATCTCACCAGGTTCTTCTTTCACAGCCACTTGCAAATCTTGAGGAATACTCTTCATGTGACCGACCGTCCTAGTTGGGGTGCTCCTGGGATGTGCTGGAAACAAATTCTTTATCTCATCCAGTCTTCTATTGGACACAAGCATTCCCATGTTTTCTGGATTCTGGATGCTTGTTAATGGATTGGCAGTAGTGCAAGGGACAACTGTGGGAGGCGTCAAAGTTTCTTTCTGTGCAATTTTGATCCCACATTTTCTTTCTCTCACTGGATTTGGGATGCTTTTGCAAACCTTGGTTGGAACAACTATGGGACATTCCACAGTCAGATTCATCATTTCTTGCAATGTTCTTTTGGTTCCACATTTCTCTTTGCCTACTTGATTTGGGATGCTTTTGGTAAAGTTGGCTGGAACAACTGCAGGAGGTTCCACATTCAGGTTCTTTGTTTCACATTGTTTCCTGTTAACTGTGTACATGCCCATACTCACAGACTTCATTGTGTTTGGATTGTTTAATGTGGATGAGAATGGCTTTCCCGAAGTGTTTTGTGATATTGTGGTCCTACTGTCTTTCATCACAGACTCATTTTCTTGTTGAGAGACAAGTCTGAGCTTTAGTTCCTTTGTCCCATTGACAGTTTTCACCTCTACAAGTTCAACCAAGCAGCCAGCAGGGATTGTTACTTCCTCTGGAAGTGAAACCGTTAGAGCCCTATGCTGAGCAAGTTCATTTAGAGGGGACAACAGTTCAGCGTCAACTTTGGGGACAATGGGTATATTTGTGTCCACTGTTTTACCTCTCTGTCTGTCCTTACCCAGTCTGGCTCGAGGTGCAATGGTGGTTGGTATTGTAACTTTAACAGTTGGCCTCACTGATGATGCATCAGCACTGGGCAGTCTTGGTAAAGCATTGGAGACAGGGACATGTGTGATTTTTGTCATGTCAGGCTTATTGAGTCCTTGGCCAATGGATTTACCATGTAAACGCTCAATGTGTTTCAAAAGGAACTGCCTCCTTATATACCCCTGTCCACAGTCCGGGCATTTGAATGGATACTTTGTGGTGTGCTGTTCTAGGTGAACTTGTAACTCCGCCTCGCTGTATGAGACATTGTTGCAATAAAAACAGTAAAATCTTGTTCCCATATGCTCCAGCATGTGATTCTTGAACACTGTGGAGTCTGTAGAAACAAATCCACATTTCTCACAATACATCACTTTTGAGGTATTTAATAGGTAATCCAAGCCTAAATCCTTATGTCCACCATCCAGAGACGAGGTCATCTTTTGATATTTGACTGGCCTTGTGTTAAGTGGTAAAGTCCACTAGTTATCCAGCTGCCGATCCTCCAAATTCAAAGGCTGCTATTATTTCCTTAAGTAAAAATCCATTTCCACCTGATGTCCAAGTTTATCTCTTAGAGGAGAGCTATAGGCCTGAGCCACAGTGGACTGACTGTTGACCCGTCTTCTCCCTGTGAAGAGAACATGATAAAAACAAAATAATTTAGAACAGGGAGTCAGTGAAGTAACCTTACAGGGCACAGCACTACATGTTAACACAAGGCCCATGAAGCCCCTCCCCCCCTCACACTATTGATCATACAGGATTTTTTCATCGCGGCTCACTTTTCTTCATACCGGATTGCATGCATAACAAACCGTGTATTTAGTTTAAGTAGATTGAATGTAGCTAACTCAGTTAATATTATCCAACCGTTATATCGCAGACCCTGGCCATAAACATAGCGAAAAGGCCCTGACTGACCAAAACAGGGGAGTTGCAAAGGCGAAGGCCGATTTTTACAGTTTATGTTTGTATTAGTCAAGAGAGTAAAATCCCAGCGACAAACCTCGCGATCGGAGAGTTGTACATCAGTGTCTTGATCAGTTACATATTTTTCAGATGGATGAAAATGAGATTTCTCGATGCGGACCTAAATGTTACGCTTGTCAACACGGCCAGTCGAGCTTCCCTGCTTTAGCTGCGTTCAATCTGCCAGAGCAAGCTACAGTAACACCGGAGGTTTGGCGATTCTGCCTTCACAATAAAAGCATAGAATTTGTCACTTTTGAAAATAATATTTAAGTGTTATAGTATTTTCATTTACTAAACATACTCTTTAAATATATAATTTGTTTTTACTTTAGTACTTGCAAAACATTGCAATACGCGTTCTTCAATAAGAGTTTTAGTTTGAAGGTTATGAACGGAAGATATTTTCTTATTTTGGTGTGCTTGACAACTACTGGCCCTGCGGTCTACGCTGGCCCTGTGCGTAGCGTAGACCGTATTCTTGTAGGAGCACAGCACGAAAACCTCTTGTCTGTGCTGTAAATATTTACGTTGGACTTGAAATCTGCCTTCGAAAAATACGTAAGATTTTCATTGGACAGGCAGGGATAGCCACGCCCAATCGATGACAACTTCCCACTGCAACATCAATTTGATACTCCTCGAAATAATTTAATCTATTTCACCGAAGGTAATCTATGCATGTACTTTTAGAGATTTTAAATTGTCATGCATTAGGATAAACTGACTCGTTTATATGAATGGGTGTCCTTTTCTTTGAGTGTTCACCCACAGTGACACAGGAAGTGTTTTTAAAGCTTTTGTATGTGTTGTGATGTCGCCTTTAAAGTGATCAGAGACGGAGCTAAACAACGGGCTGGCACACTGTGGATGCATCTGGTTAAAATTATATTAAACCAATAATAACATGCTGTGTCTAAGAATCTGCAGACCACTTTCTGGCACCGTATCAGTGTCAGTGGCGTTACCAAGGTGAGTAATCTTACCACTGCCGTCAAGTGAGTCGAATTTAAAACAGTATTGTTCATCTACTGCTGTAATTACGGTAAAGACGCAGTCTTAGGTGAGAAATAGAGGCAGATTCAAACTCAAACTGTTTATTATTGTACTTCATATAATAAAAATGAATCGCAAAAGATTTGTCTGGTTAAAAAACAAGAAAATGTTACGGAGAACCTGCCTGAAAAAACTGAAAACAGTTGAATCTTGTTCATCTTGACCCTTTAATAAAAATACTATTTGCAATAAGTAGTGGCAATTCCAATGTAGTCCCGCTCAAGACATCCCTCTCTGTAACCACCTTAAATATGAAACATTTTTTTACTGTACCTTTTTTTAGAAATATCAGCTTAAAGTCACCCATAGGCTCATTGTTGTAAATTCTGTGTTAAATTTCCAATCTTTAACCTTCCATAAAAACATGATTTGCAGTAATTTGTTGACAGTTCCACTGTATTCCTACTCAAGACATCCACATCTATGCCTACATGAAATATGAAACATTTTTACTGTACCATTTTTTGATAAATATCAGCTTAAAGTCACCCATAGACTCATTTTGGGAAATCGTCTCGGTTAAGTCACCCATCTTTGGCCTTCCATAAAAATATGATTTGCAATAATTAGTTGACAATTCTAATTCATTCCTGCTCGGGACATCCAATTCTATACTCATATGAAATATGAAATAATTTTACTGTACCTGTGGTAGAAAAATTGCATTACA
>OOFE01050069.1:1176-16107 GCA_900323365.1 Monocentris japonica
GAAAAGCCTTTACCAAATTCATCAATGTACAGAAGAAAAGTTTGGGTCACAGTGAAAAACGTATGAGCCCTGACCATCATAGTCTGTCTGAACTGCCATTCAGTTTCTGATTTCGTCATATGAGACGTCACACCAGAACACAACCGGTATTTGTTTCAGACATGGTAAGAGATGGCGCAGTCAGGTTTTTGACCAGTACAAGTGAAAGTGCATTGAAATCTGCGCTATGGCTGCACGCGTCAGCCAATGAGAATCCAACCTCGGTGTTTTTGAGCTTCCATCAGACGTGACACAACGCCAACGCAATGCGGCAGTAGAACAGCTTTCACTGATTTCAGAGGAAGCATTACCTCCATGGCTGATGGCTATAGTGGAGTTTGTGTGGAGTGTGTGTGTGTGTGTGTGTGTGTGTATGTGTGTGTGCTAGGCAGCCAGGGTAACTTTTCTTTCTATTTGAGTCTTGCTGCATCTGTAATGAATTGTTTCTAAGTGGAAGAGATGCCAGACAGAGAGAAAGAAAGCGAGAGAGAGACAGAAAGAGTGAGCTAGTTTGTCCCAACCGACCTGCGATCCAGAAATGTATAGATCAACACCTCCAATGTGGACCCCAAATGTCACTTGTAGTGAGAAAAGCATCATTATCATTGTTATTCCCAAAAAAAGTTGTTGAAAAAGTAGGTTAGCCTCGTTTTCCTCAGCCTCTGGGGGAAACAGGTTAGGCTGGCAGTCAGGTACTGTCAGAGCTCGGCTAATGAAGCAAGACAAAGACAGCCCTGTTGAGAGGTTGCATTTTACTCAGTAGCATGTTGCAGCAATTACTATTACTCTCCCCAGTGACAAGTAGTGTAATGAATTACTATTTCAATGATGATATTACATTTACCTGTCCAAAAAACACTTAGCCGTCACCAAGCAACAAATTGATGACAAACATTTGGTTTCCTGATCGTTCACAGGAGAGGAAACTGAGGGAAGAGAGGATGCAATCGGCAATTTTGGGCGGTGTAACAGAAAAGTAAAGTAATGAGGAGTAGTGTAACCTCCCAGGGCAGAGAGAGACAGAGTCAGAAAGCGAGAGAGGGTGGGAGAGTAGTTTCACATCATGGACACCTTTAAGTACCTTTTACCAATCCGTCTTGTGTTTTAGACAGTTTCTCCTTTGTTTAATTTGTTTTCAATAGACTTTCCTCCATCTCACCCACTTCGACTAGTTCTGGCAGAGTCTATAATTGTTATTTTTTCTTCCCATTAGAGTGAGAATTAGATTTCTGCTAATTGCATCAAAAAGCACTCCGGGCCAAATCTCCCGACGTCCTCGCGCAGCCCACTCCTACAGAGCTAGTGAGTGTTGGGAGGGGGGAGATAACTGTGCTACTGTCAAGTCCCACTCCATTGTGATTTTCTAGCTGGCCTGCAGAGAGGAAGTAGGCAGCTGAGTGGGACCTGGAAGCATATGGAAGATCTCCAACTAGGGTTTCGCTCCAACCTGGCAACCGGAGCCAAAAAAAAAAAAGGCTCATCTGCTCTTCAGTCACTCCAGATTTATAATAAAGAAAAAAAAAAAAAAACATGTGCATCTGTTCTGCTTCGACGGCAAAAGGGCCCCCCCCAAAAAAAAAAAATTCCACAGGAATTGCAGAACAGCTTTGGCTCAGTGGCGAGTTAGAAAGGCAGTGAAAAGAGAAGCAAATAAAAGTTCAAGTTGCTCCCAGATAACCCTTTATGTTCTCGGAAAGCGGCGAGCGGCATTATATAACGCTCTCCGACTGATGTCTCTGAGATGGCTTTGCTTATTCGGAGGCTCGGGTGTTTATCTTGCACCGTTTCTAAATCCGTAATACGATTACCCCTCTATCGCTCCAAGCAATCTACCATTTTCCCGGCAGCTCGCTCTTGAAGCTTGAAAAAGGTGCATTGGTTCTGTGAGCACAGTGTGTCTGCTCCAGTCAATAGTTGTCAGTCGTGGCTGGCAGAGGCAGACTGGAGCCGTGAAAAATGGCCCTGGCATTAGCGACTGCCGTGAATTTGACAAATGAATAACAAAAGATGACAAGTAAGGGATAACGTATAACAAAGGGGCTCTTATTTTGCAGTAATGACCTGTACATTATCCCAATTATTATACAGCTACATTATTCCTTAATCATTCGACATGAAATATTGATTTAATATGATTTTATTACTATTGCAAGCTATAATCATTTACGAGCATCCAACAAGAATCTAGTCCAGCAGGACTGTGTGCAGCATCGTCTTTCTGCCATGAGGGTTGATCTGATTACAAATCAATGAAATTAACTTCTTGACGGCGGAGTGATACGATTAGATGTGAAAAAGGGAGTCCAAGAGTCCACTAAACAAAGGTGATTCATTAATGTATCAATCAACAAATACATGCGTTACTGCACGCTTGCAAATGAGTGCAATCGTTGAAGCGCGACCTCCGGGAATCCGCGGTAGTTTTTAAATCAGCCGATAAATGTGATGAGCAGATCATTTTCCAGTGAAGTCGACTAAAAAAACCTGACAATGAATGAGAAAAGTCGTTGAATAAGAGAAGACCATGATGTATTTACTAGGGGTGTGCAGAAGTGGTGCTATAGATATTTGAGCTGACATTCAATGTCTTTAGATTTGACCATTTTCACGCCAACAAATCCCCCCAAAAATGGCAAGTATTCAGTGTTTCTCCCAGAATTTTCTTCTTGTCAGGATGGAAAAGCCTCTGAAACGACATTTAGATCATGGGACACTATAACTCTCCTAAAACCGAAACTGAAACCCAGGAAAATACTAAAAACAACAATAATAATAAAACATATTCATGCATACTTGTGTGGAATCTGATCAAAGTGTCTCGTTAGAATCAATTCAGGTAAAAGGGCTTCCCATAGACGACCAGTATAGTATTGATCAATTCTACAATAAATACTGACTGGACCATATATGACCTTTAATAACAGCCCAATATATCAGCAATCAGTCTACCTCTATAGAATATTGTGTAAAATAGTGTAGATCTCTCTGTCTCTCTCTGTCACATTGCATGTAGCTTGCCCATGTCACTCACATCACATTTTTAAAGCGACTCAATGTTCCCAGTAGCTGGGATTGCGGTGACATGTTGCAGGGACAGCGCTCACGTTTATTTGCAAACTGATCCATACTGTTCTACCGATGCATCGACCATCACTTTAGAGTGTGTGTGTGTGTGTGTGTGTGTGTGTAGGCTCTGCTGTAGGTATTCTCTCCCTGTGAGACTGATTGAGGCTTACTGGGATGTGTGTATGTGTGCAAGCCCCTACTGAGTTGAGGCTGATTTTCTTTGATAGCACAAATTACAGCAAGAGAAAGAGAGAGAGAGAGAGAGAGGGAGAGAGAGAGAGAAAGAGAGAGATTCAAGTCACTGATGTAGGGCCAAACTCCCAAAGCGTCCAAGATGGTCTTCCAATTTTGAATTCCCAACATATTTGCTTGTTCAGGCTTCATAGAAGGACTTTTTAAATAAAGTTGTGTTTGCAAAACCCTTTCATGTGACATGTGGCATTTAACCCCTCTGTACCCGGTTAGGCTCCCTGTTTAGTTTTGACCTGACCAGAGGAGAGGATGGGTAATATATGTTGGACTTTTATTGTAAGATGCAGCAGGTTGTAACATCACTAGCAAACCTAAAACACAAAGGCGCAAATGTGTACTCCAGCCCGTGAACAACAAAATGCACGCACACTGATATTGTCAGCAGCATCAATGATCAATATACTTGTAGAGAAACATTATAAATCTTCTATTAGCCCCACAATCACTTGAATCTATATAGAGCGAGGAATCCAATCCTTGATTTGCACTAGAATGTCATCTGAAATAAGAACTGAAAGGCATTTCCACTCACCTCTCTCCACTCCTTGGTCCCGAGGCCTTGCACATACAACACCACCACTGGGAAGAGATATAAAATGTATATTTTAGAGTCATATTTATAATTAAACGATGCAATTTGTAAACGTGTAGGCATTGAAAAAATCTCTAAAATGTTATGATTTGAGAGGCATTAATAAATGAAGCTCCTCGGTGAAAAGCCTGTCATAATAGCACACTGCTTGCTCATAAATCATGGATGCAGGTGATCACAGGTTAGCGCAGTAGCTAAATTGCTTTGCGAAATCATCAGCCATTGGTTGATCATCGCCTCTCCTCTAGGAACAATGTTGGGGAGCAAATCTCTAAGAATGTCTACAGCATATCAAATCATCAAAAGTCTATATTAAAAGATTTATGACCTGCGTAGAGGTTTATGAAATGTAGAAACGATTGCACAATTTTCACACAAAAGGCATATTTATGAGAGCTTTAGCTTCAGATGAAACTTTAATCATCCCCAGGCAGAAATTGGGTCATTGTAGCAGCAAAATAACAAGATACAGCAAAGCAAAACAGAATATAAACAAGAATAGAGGAAATGGGTATTGAACACAACGCAACCAACAATTACAGCATGCAGAAAGGGATACAACCAATCACTCTGAACAGTAAAATAACAAACCAATTTTAAAGGTGCTACTATAGATCAGATAATAAAACAAATATGTTTTACTGTTGTACTGTTGGAATTAAGATTTGACGTGGTTCTTTCGGTGGTGAGTGAGATTTACAAATGTAGTCATTGTAAAACCCAGAGCCATTGAGTATTTCTAACGACTGATGTGAAAATCAGGCTGCGTTCCTGATTGGCTGTTCTGCTCTGTGTTCAAAGCCACACTTAACTCATACCACTGCATGCTATGTTGATTTTGTGTACACGCATGATGAAATATATACTATAGTGGCAAGAATTTCTGAGCATGCTGCCCGATGTTACTAGACATACAGAGATGCCCCATAATGCATTGCTACTGCATCACCTCCGTGGCCCTGCATCGCTTCTGTTTTTTACATGAATGATCCCCATCGATGGAAGATTTTGTGCAAAAGAACATTTTTGTCTTTCGCTCCCTTCAGCAGCAAGAAGCAACTTTCCCGCAGTAATAGTTTCACTCTCTTTTAGTCTTTTCCTGCTGTGTTTCTCTTCTCATTATAGCAAACGATTGGTAGGAGGGGAGGTGCTCTCTTGGGTGCGCCGCTGAGGTCAGCGGTAGATGACCTCAAAGTCTTTGTTGCAGTTTCCCCTGCTTCCATTTGCACCTCTTTGTACCTCCAGCACTGGAGAACGAGCACAACAAGAGACTATTGATCATCAAAATATTTAGATTCTTCATTCACTGGGTTTGGCATTTTTCTATTCTGTGCAAACTGTATCCCATCCCACCCAAAGAATGGATTTTACTCTGCTTAACTCTCAAACCTTAATGCCACTACTGCAACATTTATTGTCACTGTAGGCAATTATGTTGGTATAAGTCTCAAACAAGCTTGTTTTTCTTACACAGCACCGTGCATCATGGGTACCCTTGCATGAAGCTTGCCCATGCCCTCCCAAGTTGAGGAGAAACCAAGATGGTGAGAATTCAGTAATTGTATCTCATTGTTACTGGTTGAGAATCATGTTGATTCAACTTAGTATGCATTCAAAAGTCAGTCTTGTTCCTAGCCTTTAAACCTTAGTGCCACTGCTGCTTAAATGTAGGGCTACTAGAATGATGGGTCCTCAACACGCTTCTGTCTTTCTCTTACCGTGTCTACATCTTGGAAGCCTGCACTGCTCATTTGAAGAGAAAGTAGAGCATGAGTCTTTTCTAGATGAATGGTGACCCAAGATGGATACCATACAGAGATTCAAGGACTGTTGCCCTGTTCACGCTGAGGTGCTTATGTGCAGCTAGGGTCTCAATCAGTGGATGCATGAATGGGGTCTTGTCACCACATGTTCCTAATCATTTTGTTTTTGTTCTCGAGATACGGGTTACACATCAGATGGACTTCAGCCTTCAACCAGAGCCTGGATTGTTATTCTCACTGTTCCTCGGGGAGGTCCTTGAAGACCAAGAAGCGTTCATAATTCATAAGTTCATTATTTATTACTTTGTATATTCATTCTTAAATGCCAATTTATTGTTTGGTTAACACAAAACTCTCATTCTCTCTCCTCTTCTGGGCTCGAGCAATATTTGTTGTGTTTGTGAAATGACTATAGCAGTCTCTGTGATAGCAAGTGTTAGCTGGTACAGTATGGTCTTGGTCTGCAGTAAAGGCCATGTCGGAGGCAGCAGTCAGAGCCAGCCTGTGGTTGTGGCTAAGACTAAGTGGAGCTGCAACTGACTCGGTTTTCAGCTAACAAGTCACCAACTCAAGAACAGGAAATAAAACCTCCTCCATTAAAATATCATTTTATTAACAATGCAATTGTACAATACGTAGAATACAACACATAGAAGGTTTCTGTTATATTAAGGTTTATATCGAACAGCAGAGGCTTTTCAGTGACTTGTCAGCTGAAAACCATGCTAACTGCAGCCCCAATTAGCTGAGGTGAGTTGAGTGGGTATTGTCCTGGTAGGTCACCACAGAATCCTGTTGTACATAAAGTAGGGTTTATTTTATATTGTATCAATTTTAAATTGATGTTAAATCAAAGACTGAACAAGACTAGCAACGCCAGTTGGTGCCGGACCCTGGACTGGTAACTTAAAGATGACTAGTAGTGACAATTTATTGGTCGATGTATTTTGTATATGATTACTTTCTTGTTTAGTGAAATGGGCAAAAGCAAACTGTATAAATAGCCTACTGCTATAAATACAAAACTGCTACACCAGCACAATGTTGTTAACAACTAAGAGATTCATTGAGAAAAATCATGCATCGAGTTTCATAAAAATCTAAAATAATTGGCCTCATTAACCTTTCCTCTGCGTAGTTAGTGAAGGACCCTCTCCTCATGATGTATAATGGATTTAAATCCAGAATGTCAAGGAAACCCTTCCAGCCTGGGAATTGAACCCAGGTCTGCTGCCACTGCAGGCACAGACTGATATGAAGTGCACCACTGCTGCTGTAGGCAGAGTGGTGAAAATAATTTATGTTGGACCTTTAGCTTGTTCATGCACATGTATAAAAAGTAAAGAAATTTTGCACTAAACTGTCAATCTATGATGGACCTCAACTTGGCGTAGGCCAACCGAGGTCTGCATGGCCAGATTTCACAATGTGCTGCGGAGTGGCAGCATGGACATGTGGAGTGACTCAGTGACTCAGTGAGCCAGGGACATTTCAGTCAGGGACACTCTTATGCCCCCCCACAGGGTCCGGCAATAACACTGAACATTGACGTCAGATCAACATGAGGGTACAGTGATGTTGAATTGATGCTATAATGCAACACTATTTAAATGTTATTCTGCTAAACGGGAAGAGACCTCAATCACAGTGAGACTACTTGATTAAATAAAGGATAAATGAAATCACATCATTGATATGGATCTGGGATGTAGCCAAACACTATGGCAGCTGATTTCACTGATTAGCACACCTTCAGCCATAGAGGAGGACCGATCAGAACTCAGCTGCTGTAGTGTTTGGTTTGCATTGATAACCTGCAGGCTCTGGACGACTGGATCTACTTGTAGGTCTGTACATACTGTTGCTTTGTATTTTTCACCTGCCACGTGGTGAATTGCCCCTCAGGGGGGATAATGTCACCTCCACTCTACCATACTGCCTTCCTTCTCCTACCCTCCCTCCTCCTCCTTTACTTTGATCTTCTCTCTTCTGTGTTCCTCCCTCTATCCATCCCTCCCTCCCCTCATTTGCCTCTCCTTTCATCTTTTCCCTTCTACTATTGCCTCCTCTCCTCCCCTCCTCATCCTACTACCATACACATCGAAGCAGAGCACAGTAAAGGCAGGCGGTGTAGAGAAAGCAAATCAGCATAATAGTTCTGCCTCCATGGGACAGGAGGCCAGTGGACTATGACGACCCAGCCACTGCTGGGCCCCGTGCATCCCGATCCTTTCTGCTCCCCTCTTCAAAGGAGGAATAAAGAAGGAGCAGGAGAAGAGCAGGAGGAGAAAAGAAAAACAGGGTCAAACTAAATTAATAAATACCGAAACAGAGAGGGAGGAAAAACACCCACCAAAGGGCTGAGAGTTTAGGGATGGATGGCTAACTGATTCCATTTGGTGGAGAGAGAGAGTGAAGCACTATGGGGAGTGACCAGGCTGTTAAGAGCTGTGTGTGTGTGTGTGTGTGTGTGTGTGTGTGTGTGTGTGTGTGTGTGTGTGTGTGTGTGCAGCTGTGACCGCCTTCATGCCGAATGTTTGTGTGTGCACGCATAAGCATATGACCTAGTAAACACCCACATGCACTATGTATGTGCTGTGCATGATGGGTGCTGGGCCCCCTAAAACATTTACAGTGCGTGCATGTTCTCCATTAAAGCTGCGCTAGGCAACTTTGCACACTGGCAACTCCGAACGGCAGCGAGAGGGAACTGGAGCCTACAGGGCAAAGATGGAGGACCAGCTGCAGCAGGACCAGGTGAGAGACGTGTGGAGCGGTATGAGGAACATCACCGGCTTCAGGCAGTCGAATGATGGGCCTGCAGAGGGAAGCCAGTACCGAGTGAATGAGCTGAACCTGTTTTGCAACAGGTTTGACAATGGCTCCAGCCACCCATTGCTGCTACCTCCCTTCTCCCTCCACCCCCATGGACAGCCCAGCAGCACCCCCTTTCCCCTCCCTACCTGGACTGACTTTCACCACCAACCAGGTGAAGAGAGAGCTGAAGGGACTCCACCAGGGCAAAGTGGCAGGCCCCGACAGCATCAGCCCGAGGGTGCTCAGGGTCTAAGCCAACACTCCAGCACCTGTTCAATCTGAGCCTGGAAAAGGTCCCTGTACTGTGTAAGACATCCTGCCTGGTCCTGGTGCCCAAGAAGGGGCACCCCACAGTCCTCAACAACTACAGACCAGTAGCACTAACGTCCCACATTATGAAGACCATGAAAAGGCTCGTCCTCGCTCACCTTAGACCCCTGGTGAGCATGTCACTGGACCCCCTGCAGTTCGCCTACCAGCCCCACATCGGAGTGGATGATGCAATCATCTACCTGCTGCAAAGGGCCTACTCTCACCTGGACAAAGCATGAAGCACTGTGAGGGTCATGTTCTTTGACTTTTCAAGTGCCTTCAACACCATACAGCCCCTGCTGCTGGGTGAGAAGATGCAGGTGGAGGCACCCTTGGTTTCCTGGGTGACTGACTACCTGACTGGCAGACCACAGTTTGTGCGGCTACGGAGCTGTGTGTCAGATCGGGTAGTGAGCAACACAGGGGCACCCCCGGGGACTGTCCTGTCCCCCTTCCTGTTCACCCTCTACACCTCTGACTTCAGGTACAACTCTGAAACATGCCATCTGCAGAAGTACTCAGACTACTCTGCAATAGTGGGAAGGACAGGAGGAGGAGGACAGAGGCCAGGTGGAGAACTTTGTGGTGCGAGCAGAGCCACCATACGTCACCAAAACAAAGGAGATGGTGGTGGACTAGGGCCCAACCTGACCCCGGTCTCCATCCAGGGGACGGATGTGGAGACGGTCTGGTCCTGCAAGTGCCTGGGAGTTCACCTGGACAACAAGCTGGAATGGGCCGACAACACCGAGGCCCTGTACAAGAAGGACCATAGCCGACTCTACTTCCTGAGGAGGCTCAGGTCCTTCAACATATTCAGTTCTCTGCTGCACATGTTCTACCAGTCGGTTGTGGCCAATGTCATCTTTTTTGCAGTGGTGTGTTGGGGAGCTATCACCAGGGCCAAGGATACCAACAGGCTGAACAAGCTGATCAGGAAGGCTGGCTCTGTCGTGGGGATTAACCTGGACACCCTGGAGGAGATGGCAGAGAGAAGGATGCTGGCCAAACTGCTGGCCATCATGGATAATATCTCCCATGGCTATGAAGGACAGCTCAGTCAGTAGAGCATCAGACTATCAAGGGTCCAGGGTTCAAGTCCTTGTTTGGGCAATGTTGTATACCCACGTTTTGTTTTACGTATGCTCCGGCCTAGTATAATGGCAATAAAATTGAATTGCTATGTGTTTTTACATTAAAAAATGTTGCCTAGTGCAGCTTTAACTTAAGAAAAGCCAATGGATTATTTGTTTGATTTTGAAAATATAACAACACTGATTTGTGGGTGTTGGAAAAGTCATGGAGGGGCATTTTGAAAGCTGAGATATTAGATATTTTGATGCTCAAAATTCAAGACAGCAGTCACAGACAAAGCATGGTATAATTAATGCAGTGTGCAAAAAAATGAAGAATTTAGGAGGGCACTGTGCAGTGAATGATATATGAAATTGAATGTAATTTTCTTTTGCTTGATGATTATATTGTATGGTTGTAATGCATCACAATGCACTTAAAGTGTTCTTACTATTGCAACCATGTTCCAACTGACGAATCCTGAGAAACTGAACTAATTAATGAGCATCTGGCCTCCAACACATACAATACAAATCAATACAGAATATTACAATTCATTGACTTGAGCTTTGAACCAAGTCACTGATCCATCGGGATAGATCTATCTGGTGAATGGGCTCGTTCATTTATCAGCGGCTCTCAATACTGCGTGACATTATGTCTCTGTATTGACCCCGCCCTCTGTGGCTTGATGCCTGGGTCAGTTAGAGGGGTCTAACCAGGGACATGAAAGGCGGGTGCATCGTGACCACGGAGGGTCCAGCTTTTCCTTTTCCCCAGTGGGCTGGGAGGGTTTGAAGTTGAGGACCCCTCTGACACAATCATTATCCGCCATTCCTACCTCTCCACCTCCGCCCCGGCTAGGAAGAAAGACTTTTAGCCACTAATCCATCGGATATGTCAATAAAGGACCCCTGGCCTGTGTGTGGGAGTGTGTGTGTGTGTGTGTGTGTGTGTGCCTACTGTACGTATTTTTTTTAACCTGTCTGTTTGTTTTGTTTCCACATCCTGTAAAATATCTGCATCAGAATTGCCTCTGATCCTTCAGTTATTATGTATAATCCTTTAATACTATCCCGTATTATTAGCATGTATCTGATTATTCTAGTTACATTGTAGTTATAAATAATCCCTCATGTATTTGTGTGAGTGTGTGTGTGTGGGTGGGTGCATGTGTGTGTGTTTCAGCCCCTTGAAGTGAGAGATAAAACAGCCCCATTTCCAAAATGTAACCTAACGCTAAGATGTACAAAGATGATGTTAATCCAACCCGGGTCTATATTTCCAGAGGCAGGATTATGGGCCAGATAACTGTCAAGATCCTCACAGAGTGGCTACTGAAATTTTGTTCATAAATAAAGATCAGGGGTCTATACGATTCCAAGATATCCCTAATCCTCTCAGTGATAGCCTGAAATCAGTATTTTGTAACATAAAACTTTCTCAAACATCTCATTTTCGAGATCATTATTTGGCGCGACCCTTTCCCCGTTTCCCTCTGACAGCTGGGAACATAAATTTGTCGTTTCTTTTTCTTGCAGATGAAGCAATGTTGTGGCGGCGGTGCGGTGAAAAGCAAGACTTCTGCTGACGCCTTAATCTGTTGTACAAAGAAGTTAAATTTGATAAATTATCCGAATCACAGACAATAAACAAGTAATTGTTTGCACATAATGGGTTTTTTTTACCCACACATCTGTCTGACTGGAAAGTGGAGCTTATTATTTAAGTCATCTCTGTTGTCATGGGTGCTGATTGCACCGGCGGTCCCAAACCGCCACAAACACGATCCAACTCCTAGAGGAAATATCAGCAGCCTCGGAGAAATATTATGCTTGCTAAAATATACTGCATGTGCTCTGACGCTGAGATCTGAGGCTATGGCCATCTGTCCACACACACACACACACTACCAAGCATCACATAAAACACACACACTACCAAACATCACATAAACACAAACTACCAAACATCACATAAACACAAACTACCAAACATCACATAAACACACACACACACACACACACACTACCAAACATCACATAAACACACACACACACTACCAAACATCACATAAACACAAACTACCAAACATCACATAAACACACACACACTACCAAACATCACATAAACACACACACTACCAAACATCACATAAACACACACACACACTACCAAACATCACATAAACACACACACACACACACACACACACACACTACCAAACATCACATAAACACACACACTACCAAACATCACATAAACACACACACTACCAAACATCACATAAACACACACACACTACCAAACATCATATAAACACACACACTACCAAACATCACATAAACACACACTCACTACCAAACATCACATAAACACACACACACTACCAAACATCAAACATACAACCACACACATGCATGGAGTGTGTGTGCATCTCTGTGTGTGTGTGTGTGTGTGTGTGTGTGGCCAGCAATCGCTAAGTGTCAATCAGGTTCCAGTGATTAGCTATCCTAATTGAGAACAAACGTGATTCAGGGAATCATCGCCAACTGACCCCCGGGGGCAACGCTTTTCATTCACTTGGCTCTTGCCTGGCATGGAGTCTCTCTCTGTCTGTAAGTGCTCTAGGAGACGCTCAGTGTTATTGCTCAGTGATGTGTGGAGTGCACTGATAAGGTGCACGAAACACTGATTCAATAGCCATGAAATCGAACAAATTTGAGTAACGTTTCTGTGCGGCGCGAAAAGGCACCGGGGATTGTAAGTTCACTGGAAAGACGGGAATCAAACTCGTTTACAAATATGAACATGAAAATTGAGATTTCCGTTGAAAAGAACAGATGTGGAAAAATGGCGGCGCTTACCTGGGTCTGACTTAGAGAAGGTGTCCATGTCTAACAGGCTCCTGTAAGAAAAGGCAAAAGGTTGGGGTTAGAGTAGGTTGTTCAAGCCATGGGGTTGGGAGCGCAAATGGAGTTCCCTGATAAAATAATGCTTAGTATGTGGTCCTAATCATACTAAAATGTCTGTGATAATATTTGGTTGCCATTTTGCAATTAAAACTACACCAAGATTTGTGGACATTGGTCCATTTGGTCAACTTCCCTGTTAAGTAACCAAAATCATCCACGTGCCCCCGGTAGATCATTGGCTCTGGTACACTACACTACAGGCTCCATGCTAACACTTTAACGTACACTATGTTGAGTGATAGTAGGCTTAATGCTAACACTTTAACGTACACTATGTTGAGTGATAGTCGGCTCCATGTTAACACTTTAGCATACACCATGTTGAGTGATAGTAGGCTCCATGCTAACACTTTAGCATACACTATGTTGAGTGATAGTAGGCTTCATGTTAACACTTTAGTGTACACTATGTTGAGTGATAGTAGGCTTCATGTTAACACTTTAGTGTACACTATGTTGAGTGATAGTAGGCTTAATGCTAACACTTTAACGTACACTATGTTGAGTGATAGTCGGCTCCATGTTAACACTTTAGCATACACCATGTTGCGTGATGGTAGGCTCCATGCTGACACTTTAGCTTACACTATGTTGAGTGATCGCAGACTCTATGCTAACACTTTAGCGTACACTATGTTGAGTGATAGTAGACTCCATGCTAACATTTTAGCGTACACTATGTTGAATGATAGTAGACTCCATGCTAACATTTTAGCGTACACTATGTTGAATGATAGTAGACTCCATGCTAACACTTTAGTGTACACTATGTTGAGTGATAGTACACTCCATGCTGACACTTTAGCATATACTATGTTGAGTGATAATAGGCTTCATGTTAACACCTTTGCATACACTATGTTGAGAAACAAATATGTTCCTGATTTCTTAGCAGCAGCAAGGGGAGTGAATCTCACACACACACACGTCAAATCACTGCCAAGATCACTGAGCAGTAGGTGGCCAAATTCCCTTTTAACAACTTGACACATCAGTGACAATTGACTGTAATAACTTGCACAATATTCAATAAAGCGCCAAGGAGTGGTAACTCAGAGGCTTGTTATTGGAGTGATGCAGCAGATTGACGTGTTCCCCTTCGGAGGGGTTGTAGCTGTCAGCGAGTCCACTGTCCCGCCGTTTTAAAATGCTGTCTAGAGGGACAACTGTGTGTGTGTTAGTGTGTGTGTGTGTGTGTCTGTGTTAGTGTCTCCACATGTTCATGCTCTGTTTGTGCCTGTCTGTATCTGTTCACGTTCATGTTCATGCACGGTGCTTGTGTGAACCGTCGGAAACATCAATAAATGACCCCTCACCTGTCAACTGACTGCGTGCGGGCGTGCGTGCGTGCGTGCGTGCATGCGCCTGCCTGTATGTCTCAGACTGCTTGCTGGTTCATCTCTATAGCTGCAGGAAATGGCATTTCTTAGGGGATTTGCTGCCATGTGTGCTTTCTTTTGTATCGTTTCCTGTGACATCCTTTATCCATGTTGCAATGCAATTTTCATTTCCATATTTAAACACTTGTTTTCATTATTTTCTACAGCTGCATGTATATGTGTGTGTGTGTGTGTGTGTGTGTGCGTCCTCAACCCGGTTACGTCTTTCTTGTTGTTCCAAATCTGTTATTTTCACTGTTTTGCCACCACAGTCGTTGTCGTTTCATCTAACTAACTCACGAAGTTAGATGAAGAAATGTCTTTTTCTTTTTTTAAGGCTTTTCTCCGGGTGAACTCATGTATAAGTGGGGGGGGGGTTGCTTATTAGCAGAGACCGGAATAGTCCGACAACTCCCACGTCTATAGTAGAACATCAGGGGCAATGAACCACTAGAGAGAACATCAAGCAGAATACCAAAATACTCAGATATGTATACGACTAGGACCGATGTCTTTCATCTGGAAAACATGGTGGCTTTTTTGTTTAATCCAAGCACAGACGGAAAAGATCTGCTTTGTCTATGAATCACAAATGTGATTTAAGCGCTGAGGCCTTACGCTCGGGTTAGGGTTTCCTTCAGGACATGGCACGGGGGGGGGGG
>OOFE01050070.1:0-13878 GCA_900323365.1 Monocentris japonica
ATAATAATAATATTAACAATAGTACTACTACTACCACCACTACTATTACTACTACTATTACTACTACGAATACTATTACTACTACTTCTACCACCATCACTACCACTACTACTACTACTTCTCATACTACTACTACTACTATTACTACTACTATTACTATTACTACTACTTCTACCACCATCACTACCACTACTACTACTACTTCTAAGACCACCACCACTACTATTACTACTACTACTACTACTACTACTATTACAATTATTACTACTTCTACCGCCACCACTACCACTACTACTACTACTACTACTACTACTACTACTATTACTACTGCTACCACCACCACTACTAGTATTACTACTACTACTACTATTACTACTACTACTACCATTACTACTATTACTACTACTTCTACCACCACCACTACAACTACTACTACTACTACTACTACAACAACTACTACTATTACTACTACTACTACTACTACTACTACTATTACTACTGCTACCACCACCACCACTACTAGTATTACTACTACAACTAATAGTAGTCTGGTTGTCTCACCTGAACCCCCAGTTGATGGGGATGTCCTCATTCAGCAGGACATCCGACAGGCTTCCTTTGGGGCAGTACTCTGTGATGATGCTGATGTAGGGAACCTCGATGGAGCCACCAATGAACTTGGATAGATTGGGGTGATCCAGCTCCCTAGTCATAATGAAACTTCATTTCAACTCAGTCTTCAACTTTCAACAAATTCTACTCAGTTCACCTCTTGGTAGAGAATAAAAAGCAGATATTGTATACACATCCAAAAACTTAACCAGGTGCTTAATAGGAAAGATATTCCTCACCTAATTTCTTTCACCTCCTTTCTGATGGTTTTAGACAGGGTGAAATGTTTCTTCTGGATGAGTTTCACTGCCACCGTCCTCCCATCGCTTAAAGACAATTATAATCATCAAGTGAACACTTCAGCTCCAAAACACTTTTTGGGGAAAAAAAAATAGTTAGATAGTTAAATTCATCATCAAATATTTGTAAAATACAGAGGATCCAGTCTGTCTAAAGGTTACGTGTCAACCATAGAATAAAGTTACTTACTATCCTTTATAAAGAACCGTAGTTTGTTTTAACTTTGTGCTGTCAATCGTTTTGTCTATATGACACTTCTCATACTGTATAATGGACATTTTATTAAACTGAAATAGTGATCAGGGGGCCTCATTAATAAAAGGCTCTTAGGTTCAACTTTGGGATTTAAAAAAACATATGTTGCTGCAAAAATCTGCAAAAAAAGGTCACACTGTTTTTCTCCAATTTTCTGTTTTATATCAAAAATGAATCTCTTTGAAGGTATGAAGGTGATATAAGCATTTTTTTACCATGTTTTTTTAAATATTATACAATGGATGAAGTCAAAGAACATTTTATAAGTGAGGCCCACTTGTTAATCTTTACACTGCTATTGATTGTATGTTACTGATTGATAAGCTGTAAAGGAGTCAAGTAGAGAGTCAATAAATGTAAAGTCAGACATGGCATCTTTATACTTCTATTAATTGTATGTTCCTGATTCATACACTTTCTCTAAACTAATAATGAAGTGTCTCACTAGATGCCTGGCTGGATGAAGCCTTGTTTGAAGGAGGTGTTGACCACAGTGCACACTGTCACATCAGTGTTGTGGCTGACGCTGGAGTTGCTCTTGACTGGCTGGAGACTGGTGGTACTGCAGAAGCCCATATAGCACACTTTACCTGTGGTGCCCAGACAATATGTTTATTAAACGTACATATATCAGAGACGGGATCAATTTACTTGCAATTCAAAAATAAAATGGAAAGATTGTGAAAGTACAAAAATCCAAGTCACTCTCCAAGTGTAATGGTTTCTTTTGAATTTACTTTCAATTCACTCAAAAACAAAATTTAATTGAGACTGCAATTCACATAATATTGATAAAGCCTTTGTTCTCAGTAATTCTTTTTAAAGAATAGTCACTTCCTGGATTGACTGAAGTGAAATAAAAGTGACACAACCTTGAAGTATACTGAATATTTAGGTCAAAGTCTTGAGGTTTCAGAGAATGGAAAGGCAGATGTTCTAGCCTGTAAAACGTCAGTATTTGTTGGCACCTTCCATGTCAGACATTTTACCAAACATTATGTTCTTGTAGTTGATGATCCAGCTCTCATCCCAAAACATCTTCTGTTTCTGGTACTGAAGCCACTGTCGAGAAGAAATGAAGTTGATGAAGAAAACCCAGCAGTGCCAAACATCTGGAAGCACAGGTTGACACTATGTATACATGCGTGTGTACGTTTGTGTGGTGTGTGTGTGTGTGTGTGTGTGCGTGTGTTGTGGGGCTCACCACCATGGTTAAGATGAAACCGCTGCAGAAGAGGGCGACAGGCAGCCCTATGGCCACCTTGATAGTGATGGACATTGGGCAGATGCCACAGTCTGCAGGACAGTTGAGACAGTTCTCCTCCAGCTCACAGACGTCGTCCCCGCACACTAAGACACATTCACACATTTTAAACACTTTATTTCCACCCACTGAATTGAACTGTATCTGATTCATATATTACAGTGGTTCAGCATGTTTTAAAGACATTTAAGGATGAAAAAAACATCTCTGCCCCACAGGCTGGCTTCCAATTACAGCAGACACTTGCTAGTTGTTTAGCCTTGTTATTGGATCTCTAAGCCTCTACCAGCAAGTTTGTGAACCACACGCACACACACACACACACACACTTTAATGTGTTACGCTAACATACTAATTGTTTTGAAATGATGCCTGGTTAATAAAAAGTCTCTTTTCTATAATTGTATAAAACACCCACAAACACCAATGTGGTTACCAATACCTGACCACCGCTCAGCAGCAAAAGTTTTCTTCAGCATAACAACAAATGGATACTTTATGGGTGTTAGTCTGACTGACCTTGGGCGCTGACAACAAGCACCTTAGACTCCAGGGCTGCATGCATTTGACCGATTTTGATATGGGCAATGACTGAAGTGACTCCCACGTGGACCAGCACCACCTAAATGAAACGACAGAATGAAAGAACCCAACCAATATGTCCTTGTAGTAAATATGTCTCGGCACTCAATGTCACCAAGATGAATTTCTGTCATTTCGATTTCTTGTATTTTTTTGACTCAAAGCAAAACTGGACAGAATTGTGAATCAAGCCAACAAAATAAACGGGTCATTTACGGTGACTTTTATAAACAAGTACAAAATGAAACAGATTCTAATAAACGCCACTCATTGGCTCAGTGGCTCTTCTGCAATGATTCGTGACACGAATCATTGCCGCTATTGTATTTTGCATGCAGTCCTATTTTGTCATGATGTGGATTGTTTGTCTCTGTTCATCCTTTTTATTGAAATCAAGCAGCATATAAGATGATTCTCTGTTAGAGTTATTAAATGAGCCACAAAAACAAAACGTAACTTTCTATGCTGTCTTGTACAGTTTCTCACTAAACAGACAAATGATTACATCCTGCTCAACATACCAGTGTAACAGACTACAGTTTTACGATGGATGTGTTCTTTTCATCACATCTGTGTGTCTAACATCTGACATTTGGCGGTCACTTAATTGCACCAAAGCACGGTACATTGCTATGAGTGCATTTTAGCATTGGTGGCCCCAGTATCAAAGCCCATAGCCTGGCACTAACCCATTGAACCATACAGCACCCTGTCTAGATGTTGAATCAAATATCTACTTAACACGTTTTGTTGAAAGAGTAACACAAATGTGTCTTGTCCCAAACCAGACACAGACACATGTTGAAACTGACCCAATCTTATGAAGAGGGTACGTTTGGGTTGGCTTACCTTTGAAGTCCAGTATTTCTGCGTCATCTTGCCTGCTTTGGACACAGTGTGAGTCACTATCTTGCCGTCGTCAGGAATCCATGGGCCACATATTCCACCTTGTCTCTGTGAAGACACGATAACTATTTGGATGGTTTCATTCCAAAACTTTGAAAAATGTGATCCCGGCTCTTACAATATGATAACCTAGAGAGCACAAAATTAAAACTAATTAAGGTAAAATCACACTTAAATAGGCTTGATTTTTAATTTTTTTTAAATCTAGTATGATTCATTTCAGATTTTTTTTTCAAAGTGTTTTTGAAACTCTTCATGAATTCATAAATGTGGACTTCTTCCGTCATTCACTAAAGTTTCACAAGGTCATGGTGCCCATAAAAACCTTCTAAGGAAATATACCTCAAATCACTGGGCAAAAACTGATAAATGTGTAGTCTAAAGTCACTCTTGAGTAATCTCATACGCACTAGTTTGAGATTTGTCATATATGGGCAATAAGTAATAAAGATATTGACTTTGGTGCAGAGAGAAGTCTTTGACGCAACGAGCTGAAGTTGGTATTTGATTACAGGTGTAAGCTGTGTGGAGGTGATGGTGATGTGACTTGGCAGGGAAGTGGTGGTGGAGGTGGTGGAATGCAGTACAGACACACAGATTTTACAGAGGAAGAGAGTAAAGAAACACACATTGATGATCATTACTCTGGTGGCTACTGACCATGAGGGCAAGGGGACAGGAGTGGATGTTGGCATGGTACACACAGCAGTTCATTTCATTGGCGTTGTTCCAGTTTGCTGGGCACTCGTGATCATGACAGAATCTTTTGGCCTCGGACGCGACACTGGAAGGGAAGATGGGTCGGTAGAAAAATGGATGAATGAAGATTAAACATTTGAAGGCAAAATATGTATATCAGCTTGTCCTGAACTTTTTTATCATATTACTCTGGATATGAAAACTACTTTTAAGCTATTCTTAATTCACATGATCATCCATAACCATACAATAGAATCTGTCATGGATAGATTGTGATCAACTATTGGGAAATGTTTGTTCCTGAACATTCCTGAAAGGAACACACTAGTTCCTCCCTGGTGCTGTAGCGGTGACCTAATGTGCCAATACATACCTGCATGTGTGTGTGTGTGTGTTAATGGAGTTTGGTCTTTTTTCTTCTATGTCTCGCAAAGATAACTGATAAATTGTATAATTGTTTTGACTGTCACCTTTGAAGACCTTGGAGTTTTTCTTTTGACTTTCCCCAGCATCTTCCTTCCAAATAATAATCAATAAATCAAATGTATATGTGAGTGAGCATTTGTGTCTGTGAGTGCGTGTGTGCTTGTATCCCTGTCTATGTGTGTGCACTGTCTGGGCATGGCAGGCGGTCAGGATTCCAGGGTTTATGCAGCACATTCACCTAAACTGGAAGATCTTGTTCTTGATTGCGTACTCGTAGAAGGAATCTGAAGCAGTCACCGTGTAGGTGACATTGAACTCCTCCCCGTTGGATACTTTCTCTGGCGGACGCTGCACCCAAGCCATTTCCAGACCTGCAGACACACACATGCAGGCACATAGATGCATACAGTAGATACACACAAAAGGGCGTGCACACACAAACATCAAAACATTACGATGCATGCCTCACATCGCGAGCACATGCAGACAGACATGCATGCACTTTCGGTTTCAGGTTCAATTCCTCCCACAGCTAGCATGTGTCCATCAACAGCCATACACTCTGTTGAAGTGTCCTTGAGCAAGACAATGAACCACAATCTGCACATTCATTTTAAGTCACTCTGGATAAGTGCCTCTCCTTACTTATTAGCCAGAACTACAAATCCATCCACGTCTGCAGTAAATCAGCACATATCACCACTTAAAACAGCACTGAAGAATTTCACTCTCTTACGTGTGTAAATTGACGTGACAATAAACTTGAAACTTGAAACATCAGCTGTTTTAACTCACTAATAAAGCAAATCAGTGACACAATCAATCAAATAAAGACTCAGACAGACATACAGATGTAAAAGGACTTACCGCCACAGCTAATCATGTTGTAATCATTTGGGTTGTTGATCGGCCAACAGTCATACTCTGTGTTGTCCAGATCATGCCAGCAATTTACTCCCTGCAGGCAAGACAGCGAGCTGTTCTATGTAAGGGGACTTTATTGCACTGATCAATTAAGTTTGATGTTATGTTTATAACCAATCTGTGTGCAGTGATTTGTCTAATGGGTCAGTGCTGGCTGTGTATGTAAATAAATGAAATACATAACTCCCCTCTGTAGAGTCCCTTTGCTTGTGAGCCCAAATCATAATGACACTAGTGAAAAAATAAAACAGCCACCACCCCCACCAAAAGCAGGCTGGTGCATTAAGGATTTGATAACAAAATTGACTCAAAATCATAAATCTATCTTTGAATCAGGAAAAAAAAACAGATAGATCTTGGAATATCTTAGAATCTCAACAATCAGCCCCAAAAATCCTTGCCCAGACAGCGGCAAGTAACCAAGCAATACACTGAAACAACACGAGCCATGTCTGCAGCAACAAGTGTTTCTGACAAGACAACAAAAGCAAGGGGGGGTTCCTCGGCAATTGAGGAAAATGTGAATTTTATAGACTTAATTTCTACAAATATTTGCCTTCCTTTCTCTGTGCAATATACTCAAAAGAAGATGCTCTTCATTCGCTTCGACCCTACCTCCACGCCACCTCATGTTGCAGTACAGGTTAACCTCAAACATCCATGGCTCTTGGTCCATATTCCCCTTTAGAATTACCTTCATCATAGCCCTCTCTGCATGTAAATCCTCTCAGTGCCATCCACAGTGCCGAGAACTTACCAGCAGGAAGCACAGGTAGAGGGATGCCACTGTCGATAGAGCCATGAGGACTGCTGCTGTGGTCGTAGGAGTTCTAAGCTGACTGACTGGGTGACTGAGTGACCAAGTGTGTGTGTGTGTGTGTGTGTGTGTGTGTGCATGAGTGTGTGCAAAAATGCATGTACATATGGTTTATTGCTGCGCCACCATGCCTTCTATTCCTGAAGCCTCCCCCCTCCCCTCCCCTACCTCTCCTCCTAATTGTCCAATCAGTAGAAGAGGCTCTCCAATCAGCGTTTGAGCATGGGCTCTTTCACAAGGTGCTTCAATTCACCTTCATCACCCTATAGGGCGACGCCCCCGAAAGAACTCAAAAGCTGAACCTCAGGCACTGTTTGAAAATAGCACAGCTACAGCGCATGAGTCCTGCAGATCTTCCATATGATCTGATTCCATGTTCATTATCTTATAATAAAAGTACAAAAAATAAAAATAAAAAAATTCTATCAAGTGATATTGAAATTTAATATGATCATGCAACCCTGGCCAGTGATCCTGATAAACATGAATGTAGGTCCACCAATGCTCATAATTTAGATAATGCACCTTTTAGGCTTTTAGCTCACGTTCTTATCCAGAGCGACTTAAAACAGGTAGGAGTTCAGCGTCTTCCTCAAGGACACGTCAACAGGACACATTGGCTGTCATGAGGATCAAACCAGTATACCTTAATGTGTAGAGTATGGCACTAACACTGCCAGGCTTAGTGGTGCTGTTTCCACTGTATGCACTCATGGAATTGTACTCATGGAACAGTATAACTTCCCAGAACACCAGACCAAGTATAATATTTGTATAGTGTGCCATCTGTCATATACGTATCTTCCTGTTCCTTTACGCTGTTTATGAGGTCCTCTTGTTCATACCATGTGCATCAGTATGTGCTGTGAAACTCTGAAAGGTGTCGATATGTCTCCATGGCACCGTGTACCAAGTACATTTACTGTATTTGGTGATTCTTAAACCAGTGGTAATTCTATTCACTGTGTGGCCATGGGTCCTGGAACTGTAGAAGGCATGGAAAGTTTGACTTTGAAGCATATTTCAATGACTTGTTGTACGTGCTGCTGAAAATAAATGTATGAATAAAGCAATTTCATACACTCCTCATCTCTGCCTCCAACTGTTTGCCTGCACTGAGATTAACAACAACCAAAAGACAGCATTTCTGACCATCTGTGAAATTTAATTGGCTTTTCAAGAACGCATAATTACAGCACAGCTGTAGAAAAAAAGACTGCCACACCACAGTTTACAGTTCATGTTTTTGGGAATGTAAAACCAGAGCGGCGGGCAATGGTCACGATAGGTCTATGGTGGGCTCTGCTGATGACATACTCCCTGCACTATGTTCTTAATGGAAACCACATGACCGAACTTCAATTGAGTCAAAGTTTACCCTGAAACTTATATGTCATTAAAGTCCCCAGTCATTTTCTGAGCAAAGCGTAGAGTTTTTCACTTTCTCTTTTCTGTTGTCAGTCAAAAGATACTGGTTTTGTTTCGGTGATTAAATCCTTGATGAAGTCATTCATTTTACAAGGATTTTAAAAGGCAATTAGGAATATCATAAAAGCATATTACCCAAATTAGAGGAGAAGTCTGAAACTATAACAGGATTCAAGGGCTCCTGGGAGGTCATTGGATCGCCATGATATTCAGTATATTTTTCAAAGAGACGAAAGAGCAAAAATGAAATAGATAGACAGATTGGATTATTTTAGATTTATATTTAGATGCACAAAATACATGCATATACACTCAGTGGCCACTTTATTAGGTGCACCTTTCTAGTACTGGGTAGGACCCCCAACAAGGCATTTTCACCCACAGAACTGTCACTTTTCGCACCATCCTCTGTAAACTCTAGAGGCTGTTGTGTGTTAAAATCTCAGGAGATCAGCAGTTTCTGAGATATTCAAACCACCCCGTCTGGCACCAACAACGAACCATTCCACCGTCAAAGTGACATATATCACATTTCTTCCCCATTCTAATGTTTGGTCTGAACAACAGCTGAACCTCTTGACCATGTCTGCATGCTTTTATGAATTGAGTTGCTGCCACATGATTGGCTGATTAGATATTTGCATGAACAAGCAGGTGTAAAGGTGTACCTAATAAAGTGGCCGCTGAGTTTTAATGTTAGATTTCCCTTCCTTTCGACAACAGCATCTTTCAGTGTTACTACTACTAGACCTTGTTGAAAATAAACTGTTTTTAGCCCGTTTTAACATGCTCTGAGTAACAGATGGGTGACTGTTTACTGTGTCAGGACAGTTAAGATAGTGTCAGGTGAATAATAAAAAATAAAAAATAATGTTATGTGATTGTTATTACTGGTGCAAGTGCAGTGCAGTCTAATCCCAAGGAGGATCTTGACCTCTCTTTTAAATGCCAAGTCTTTTCTCTCAAGGACTTTAGCCAATGACTTGATTGACTCAATAGAAACCAATTGGTCTGAGGAGAGTAAATCACCCTGAAGTACCACCTCTTGAGCACATGCAATCTAGGGCAGCAGTTCTTCATGGACTGCAATTACGGCGTTTGCTTTAGAGCAAGTCACGGCTGATACTGTTTGTGTAATGTTGTGTTACTGTAGCCATGGATAATTAGTAAACATCTACTGTACTTCAGTGTTATCAAACGTGTTGGCTTACCATAACAAGCAGAGTCACTTACAAGTGACCTGGGTCAAATGTAATTGCAGGTCTTTTTTTACATTTTGAGATAGGTGGCCAAATACAATGAATGCCAGAAAATTTATAAAATTACAAAATGCTTTGAAAGTTTCTTTCAAAATTGCTTTGAATCTTTTGTTGCTGACTACCTGACACTAACTGAATAATCTTGACGGAATGAACTCCAAGCAGGTTAAAATAATCAAAGGTCACCACCAACTAAGTGGTCAAAGACCATTTTCTGCTTTAGCGATTATCCTTTGTTTATAGCAGTATGGTTTGAAAGCCTCTCTGCCTCTTGCAGTTTCTATATCATTTATCTCAGTGGCATGCGGCTAGTGTTTTCACAATTCAATCATCATAGACACCAGACATTTATCTTATCAAGTTTATGCGCACAAACATAAACACACATACATGACACATTGCTGTTGTTGGATGAAAACCACAAATCTCCAAAAGGTTTTCAGAAATTAAGAAAAGAACGTTCATGTCGGAGTTTTTACGCAACTCACATATGTAGCATTCCTACACACCCAAGCTGAAACCAAAACGACTTTAATGATGTCATTTCCCTTACAGAAGGAGTGGTTAAACTAGCATAAATACTGTACAGCAGGTTGAAGAGAGTGCCATTTGACCCTGTAAATGATTCATCATTGGAGTCTTTAGGGCGGCACGGGGGGGTTGGGCTGTGGGGAGTTCCAGTCTACTTCAGTCATATCCTTGTCTGGTCCTGCAGGTACACAGCCTATATCTCCAGCAGGAATCCAGTGTGTTGCAACATCATTTTAAAACCCCTGCGCTCTCTGGTGAGCAGCTATTTCGTCAGAGATACAGCGGCCACTGAAGGAGTCGGACAGGATGTGTAAAAATTTCACAGGGAGAACAGGTTTGCAGCTGGGGATTCTGTCTGTTTGTTTAGTTGAGTTGATAAAGGGAGACAGATTGGCAAAAACAGCAGTGACCTTGTTATCTATTTCAGAGCAAAACAAAGCAAGGTGATGATGTGTGATTATCCAAACTTAGTTGTGACTAGAGCCCAGAATAACCCTGTCTATGCTAGTTGTCTTACAGTTAAAGTCACATCACTTCTTCATTAAATTATCTTACAGGATGTATGAGTAGACATATATAGTACAGTAGTTTATAGTATATTCTTCATCATTTAAACTGCCCCCTCCCCAAGCAAGCCTACAGTTTTATAGTACCTGACTATAAGTGAGTTACATTTCTTAACTAGTTCATCCATTACAGTACTGCTTCCTTAAAAGCATATACAAGAAGTAAACTACAGCAAAATTCCATTGAATTTATGAGATTTACATTAGGGAGCAAGCAAAGCCATCCTGTGCATCACTTTTACCCTTTTAGACTTTGATAAAAGGAGAAATGTACCATTGTGCACTTCATATCAGAATCTTTCTTCAGTCCTCCTCCAAGTTTAAATAACCAACAGGGATGTGATCAGGAGTACAAAAAGCAGGAAGAAACCGGAACAAGTATCTTCCATTAAACATGAATGGGAGTTATGTGTCCAAAAAACAGGAAATCCTGTAGAAAAAACCCTGAAGAATCACACCCCTGAACCCAATTTGGGCATTAATAACACATCAAAGGTCACTTATCGCAAGTCCAATCCTACACTGGAGCAGGTCACCTGTATCATCTCTTGATGACCTACTGAGACTGAGGATGAAGTGCTTGGCTTGTCTGAAGTCAACACCCATCTAGATCTTCACAAAGGATGTCCAACCAGAGCTGAAGAGTCCCAGAAAGTTCTTAAGTAGTTCCAGAGTGAATGGGTTTTGGTTCAGGTCTTGAGCATTCCCTGATCATCACTCTTAGCCTCCTCTGACGGAGGCTGACTGGTGCCAGTGTCCTGAGCAGAGCTGAGAGGCCTGGCATTGGCCCTTGATGACCGCTGCCGCCGAGTGCCATTGCCTATGCAGCGCAGGAGGTTCTTGAAGGTTGTCCACATTTCCTCATCCTTGTAGGAGTAGATGCAGGGATTCATGACAGAGTTGAGTACAGCCAGGAGCAGTAGCCAGCGTTTGAAGAGCATGACCCGGCATTGCTCGCAGTGGAGGCCATCCAGCAGTAGGACCACCAGGCCGGGGGTCCAGCAGATCACGAATGCCCCTAGAGGAAAAATTACACCAAAACACAGTTAGACAGCTACTGTGCTTTTGTAACCTTTATTTAAGAAACATGTATTTTCAGCAACACGCTGCTTTTAACTCATACAGTTACATGCGTTCACACCTGGGAGCTGCCCAGAAGAACAACCACAGTTGTGTTTGCTCAATTACTTTCCCCTCCCAGATTTTCCCAGCCGGTTCATGGATTCAAAACGGCGACATACCGGACCCACCCCTGCTTCCTCTAGGCTACTGTCACTCAACGCTTGAGAGGAACAAACTGTTCACATAGGTAAATAAGAAAAACACCTTTTGCAAATATATGAACTAATCAAAACTAACTCAGGGTCTATTAGGTGGTTACAAGTACTTCCACTAATGAAGCTCAAACATAGAAACTGGATACTTTATCATATAAGATTAAGATTAACTCAGAATCTACTGCGGATTACATCAAAATGAACAGCATCAAAGATGCGCTGTTGAGCTGCTGTTAATGAAATGTTAATGAAAGAGATGCAATGCCACGATCGTTTTAAATGGAATGGAAACTTTTATATTTCTTGGCATCTCGGTTTGTTTGGTAAATAATATGGTGGCTCCCTTTTTTGCGAAATTTGTGCAAAATGCCCAGCCAATTAGTCACCCAGTTCAGACATGTTGGGGCACAGAACAGGGACTTCTGGGACTGAGCAGAAGCCACAAGTAGCAGCTTGTCTGTGCTACCTGCATCTCTACAGTTTCAGTGCGTCGGCAAAACAAAAGCGCCGTGCTAAATAGGTTAAAAAAAAAGAGTGAAACATTCACGTTACGAGATTCCACTGAAAAGTTTCAGAAAACGTGGCAACCTTTTATTGATTATTTAAAGGCTAGGCGGTAACTCTACTCTTAAATCGTTGTTGTGTCCATGCCTGTGTTATACTGTGTGTAAGACATCAAATATGGTCACTTGTTCAGCAGTAATCTATTTTAAGGAAAACGTGTGTCTGTATCTTTGTGTGTATGTGTGAAATTTAACTGTTATATTTTCTCTTGTATTTGAATACAATGTTGTGTTTTTGTTCAGTTTTCCATACAAACAAAAAACAAATACATTTATGTTTTTTTAAAAAAAAAGAGTGAAATATCAGTCTCCATCTGTCTCACACACTCACACCCACACCAACTGAAAGGGTCTGATAGAAGCGCTGACCTCAGTTCTTATTCTTATAGTTTTCCACTATCATTAAGACTGATAGTGAAAAATTCTACAGATTTTACTGTGAAACCCCATCAAATGGGGTTCCACTGGCAGTTTATGACATAATACCCCCCTTTAAAAGTGCACTTTCTTTCCCTGTAATCTTTGACATAAAAAAAAAAAACATCTGGGTTTTGGAGGGAAGTATGTTTCTAGCACATGTGATCCTGTAGTTAGGCAGCATTCATTCAACAAGCATAGTGGTTGCTCCTCGAGAAAAAAAAAACAGTATCTCTAAAACCTAAATATTGCAGGTTATTTTGTCAACTATGCTCTCACTCTCTCTGTCTTACGCCTAGTGCATTAGGTCTGTGATGCAAAACGCCAAAAAAGACAAGATCAAAATGCTCAGCCTTATTCTTGAATGTTTTTGGGTTTTTTTAGATGTTACAGTAGATGTTACATTTCTGCACTCATTCATTTTAATCTGGTTCCAATAAAGCACGACTGGGTTATGTGTCACTAAACTGGTTTATCCAGTTGCCATTTCCACCTAAGCAGACTGCTATTCACCAAACAACTGTTAACTCTGCTTAATGTAACCCTAATAATGGGCCTGACCTGATTTTGAGAATCCTTTCTCTCCCCATATTCCCTTTTTTGTCTGATTAAGTCATTCAGTTTGTCAAGTCAATTTCCATGTTGGCCCGTGAGATGTAATCTTCACCATTTATAGAGCATGTCTGGTCATCATGTCTGGGCAGCATTTCCTCTATTCGGAAATAGAACTGATGCCACGGTATTCATAGATCAGTGTGGACATATTCCTGCTGGCTCCAAATAAATACAATGAAACACTATATGCCCAATGGATGCACTGTTATCACCACAAAGTCACAACAATCTGAGCTGGAAATTTGAGGACGACACCAGAGCAACAACAGTTTAACCGGCTAAAGGGGACAATGGGGCATCTGAAAGCCATTGCTGACTTGTTGCAGAGCCCTCAAATACAGGTTCTTCAGTGGAGGGGGGGCGGGGAAGGGGTTCCAGTGAAGGCCACAGAGCATGCAGTCGCAGTGTGGTGTGGCCGGTATGCCGCACAGACAGTG
>OOFE01050070.1:13898-24539 GCA_900323365.1 Monocentris japonica
CCGCACAGACAGTGTGCTTGGAGGAAGACATAATTACACAACAGCCTGGAAGACACTGTGTACAGAGATAGATAGCTCCTACGCTACGCTATCTAGCCACCCGACCAGGGAAGCAAAGCACACAAAAATACAAAGAACAATGACAGACTGTTATTATAAAACAAATAAGTGTCATTACAAAGCACTGAGGAAATTCAACATCTCAAACTGATGGTGATCAAGGTCACCTGAGAATTGTGTGAAAGGGAGGGAGGGGTGTGATCCAGGTATTGTGTTCACTGCAACGTATCCTGTTACAACACCATATCCACCTAAACAAAGACACCCAGGACAGCATATCTGCCAGCCTCATGTAGGATGAAAATGCGTACGATGAAGTAAACGTCAGCCTTTTCACAGTTTCTTGCCCCAGGAATCCGCCATTTTCTTTTGCAAAATCAGTGTTTATTTTAAGCACCTGAGGTATAAAAACTTGGTAATATGATCTGAGACATTTCCCAAGGAACAGTATGTTAACTGGGTAAGAGCCACTACCTCTGGAGCTACATGTCCCTCTGCTAGCCTACGACTGAATGGATGTCTCCTCTATTCTGTATCCTTCTCATTGTTATTGTTGAGTAACAGCATTTTTGATGCATTGATCCCCATTATAAGTAGAAACTTAAGCCCCACTTGGAAGGTGAAACTTGTTTGCCTTTAAAAGATACCAGGCAAGCACTTAGCACATTCACTGAAAGCATAAACAGTATTTAGGCATTAGCAAAATTGCTCAGGGCTTTCCCTCCTATCAGGAAAACATAGATTAAAATCCAACATGTTCAGTAGTGATTCAGTGAGTTGCTTGGACTTTGTGACCAGCTTGTGCATGCCCTTAAACTCTGACGAAAAGCATACGACAGCACAACAACTCGCACTCACTTACTACTGAAGAGATTATGACTCACAGCTGTTTCAATAAAAGTGCTGCACTGACAACATTTTTGTGCGGTGCTGGACACCTACCAAGCACAGCCATGACCGTCTTGATGAGCTTGATGGGCGTCCTTTTGCGGGTAATGGAGCCGCTGGTGTGTGGAGTCAGCATTGACGTCTTCCTCTTGACATACGTGTAGATCCTCATGTAGATGGACACCATAACCAGGAACACTACCAGGTTAGACACCGACCAGAAGATCAGGTAGCTCCTGCTGAAGATGGGTGCTAGCTGGGAGCAGTCCTCCAGGTTGCAGATGCAGTGCCAGCCCAGGCTTGGCACAGCCCCCATGAAGATCGAGATAGCCCACACCAGCACGATCAGCAGGGTCACCCTCCTCTTGGTCAGGTTGCTGTGGACCTTCCAGTTCATGACAGAGATGTAGCGCTCCAGAGCAATCACCAGCAGGTTGGCCAGCGAAGCTGAGAGACTGGTGTCCAGAAGACCTTGGCGGATGAAGTAGCCCTTGACCGTCAGTTTTCTGGACATTTCGCCCGTGTTAAACATGAGGTACACGTACGCTATCCCCGCGAGGAAGTCCGAGGCAGCAAGATTGGCGAGAAGATAGTAAAAGGGGTAGTGGAACCTCTTGTTGGTGATGATAGCAGCTATGACCATGGCGTTGGAGACCAGGATAAAACAGCAGAAGAGAGAGCCCACCACCTGGACCAGGATGAGCTGGGTGGTGTCCCATTCATCTTTGGTTTGGTTGCTGTTGTTGTAGAAGAAGCCCATGACCTCGCCATAGTGGCACTGGTTCTGCCTGGCCATTTTGATGGGGAGTCTGTAGGGATGAGAATGAAAAGAATTAATGGGTACCAAAACCTATTAAACTTTTGGATGCATTTCAGAACACCACATCAATCTATTACACTGTAACGAGACGGGGATGGGATGATAGGAGTGGTGAGATTGAAATGTTTTAATACACCAGGTCTTTGTATTGAGCCAATTTTTTCAAGGTCAAATAACTTCTGAGACTAATGCCAAAGGGAAGTTCACGTTCCAAAATCCTTTTACTGGAAGAAGCTGCTTTGAATGCGACTAAAATCACAGTGGCTTCCCTTTAATAGTTTTACACAATAGCAATGCATCTTACAAAAAAAAAACTAAAATGTGAAATTAGTGCAAAAGTAATGACTTTAGTCAAATTAAATAACAAACATGTCCACAGATTTAATAACTAAAAGTATGTGGTGTTAGCCTATAATAAAACATAGCCTATATACAATAAAACATTACAGGATGTTGGAAAACAAATAAGGCTTCAAAGTAACATAATTTTTCCTTTAGATGAGACATTTTCCTTATTATGCTCCTAACTTTATTAGCTGGGGCTTGAATTACCAAAAGGGAAGACAATTTCCCAGTTTGGAACGGGTTGCGGCTGGCAAACTTGTGAAAAACATCCAAACACAGAATACAAAAAATAATGTAGAGGAGAAAAAAAATGAAATCTTCAAATCTTTCGTCGATAGTGTAGCTAAAGCATAATTGTACAAGGAAGATACTGAGTTCCCTCACATATGCTAGGAAACCAAATTCAATCTCCTGATTACCCAGGTAAGCTTACCTGTGGAATCAACTGTCCGTCAATGAAAGCTGCGAGTCATTCCGTGCCGTGTTAATGGAAGTGAGTTAATTTTCTCCACCATTCTGCCAGTGCGGCTTTCTCGGAGGGAGGTGACAGCAGTAAGTGAAGAAACAGAAAGCAAGAAAAGTTTTGAGGCTCTAGCTCGGTGACGTAGAGGGCGTGTGCCACGGAGGCTCTCATCTGAATTCCTCCGTATCTGCGTGGTTGACCGCACGAGGCCCCGGGCTTGTCCTAAGTCATTTACTGCAACTCAGACCGGTCTCGAGACCCCCTTTTTTTGGCCTGTCTAAAAATACCTTTCACCTGTGGAAACCTGTGTATATAATGGGCATCAAACTTCTATGTATTGATAAGCCAATTCCTAAGCATTGATTACTTGGAAGTTGAAGGTTATACTGTAGGGCAGAGCGGATTTCCAGATAGATATACTCCTTTATTATTTTTACCTTTGGGAAGACATGTACAGTGTACACTTGTAAAAAGGATATGTTACTTTTAACACGTGTGTTAGTTTGGGACAATACACAATGATGCTACTTTTCAACATATCCTAACATCCTAACATGAAAATAATGACAGTGTTACTTAAATGTGTTGTTCCAAATTAGACAGGCAGATGTGTTGAAAAGAACATCCTTATAGTGTATACTCCCTGTTTTGGTCTTGAATAGGACTTGATTTGCTCTGGTCTCAGTCTTGACTTGGTCCAGATCTCCTTTGGACCTGGTCTTGATTTGCACTACAGCCCTGGTTCTTGTGTTGTTGCCTGCTCTTATGTAATAGACTGACATTCAGCTTAAGGCTTATTTATTAAAATAAAATAAATCCCAGCTAAAAGTCAACAAGTCTCAATCTCAAAACAAAGTTCAACATGAATAAATACATGGAGAGTATTACTGCAGAGGAAAAATACTTGTTAAAACACTTGTTAAAAATTGGCAAATCAACTGAAATCAGTCAATAGATTATTGGGTCGGACGTGAAAATGAGGTACGGACTTGTGTACAATACTTTGCCAATGCCATTTAACTCCTTGAATTTGAAGGTACGTGGTTGGCGTCTGAATGAATACGATCCTCGGATTTTTATTGCGTTATAGGCACAGTAAGCGGCTGTGTTCCAGCTTGTCCTAACATCCTTACATGCAGGCAGATGTTATGAAGATAAAGCTTATTCATATCAGTCGTCATACAACAATCGTTCTATTCAAAACCCCCCTGTTACTCAATCTTTAATCAGGTACATCTGCTATTGCAATGTGGGAATCTTGTTGAGCAGTTTGGAATATTTGTCTGAGCAGGCTTTTGGGAATCCTGTAGTTTATGTGATGGTGGTGGAGATCACTCAATAAATAAGATAATCTCTCATGTATTGTCAGCCTATTCAGAAAGACTTCACTTCCATCATGACCTGTGTCCTCTACTAACCCAGAATTGCGCTCAGAGGCAGATATGCATGTTTTGTTTGTTTGGTTTGGTTTGTTGCGCAACGCAATAACAGACAATATTGAAATAATAGTCACCATATAAATCCAATTAGTATGATATGATCTGGACGGCGTACCTGTGACCTGTTGTCTGATTCAATTCTCAGAGAATGAACAGCTCAATATGTATAGTTGCAACAAAGTTCTGCAGCAACATTAATGACGGTCAAACGAAAAGTTTTCTTTAATGTACACAGAATTTCGTCAACAAACTCGCAAAACATTTGAAAGACAAACTACTAAAAATGTAGTTTTGCATAGTTCTAGTATTTACACCAATAACATTCAAATTGGGAAAACATTGCAGAATTGCAAGAGTGCATCAGAATCCCATTCCATGGCAACCAAACTCACGTGCATGCCTGAAAAAGGCCCAGTAAACCTCTCAACGATAACCCCGACTTAGTTAGATAATGTAAAACTTGGCAACAGTTGAATCCATTCGGCCAGAGAGTTCCAACTCTTCATGTTTAAGAGAAGAAACTCATTTGTCATTTTATATTGCACTATACTTTCCCCTGCACAGAACACACAATCTTTTGGCTGGAACCATAAACCTGCACTTTGCAGTATTCTCCGTTGGGAACTTTCATCTCCATTTTGGGATCTCAGACGTGTGAATCCCTGTTCCCAGCATCCTCCTCTCTGGACGGTCTCGTCTGGAGTTGGGACTGCTGTCAGCTGATGAGTATGACATCGTCACTTTCTAGATCTCTGCAACAACATGATCCCAAAAAAAATTTAAAAAAGAAGAGTTGAATGCCTTTGATGTGGTTGTGATCACAAATAATTCAATCTCTTACATTGAAGAGCATCTTACAATGCAAATCCCAATTCATCTTTTTAAAACAGACTTCAGGGGCATTTGGAAGAACAAATGTGAGTGAGGTATTTAACCTTTATTTATCCACTGGTTGACTACACACAAGCTCGTTTTCCGCAAAACTCTGCCTCACACTCAGTAAAACCTCAATTTCCTGCTGCTGACCACTGAACAGCAACACTTGATCACAAAATATCTCATGGAATGGATTGGACATCACAGATTGGTGATATGTAAGAGTGAGAGATTATCAGAGAGGGGGATTTTTCAGTTAAGGATTCAAGATTTTCAGATATTCAAACCAGCAACCTTTCAGTCACAAGCCTTTAACCTCTACACTTCCACCAGCACACATGATTGGCCAGAGTGCAGAGATACAGGGCATAGAGAGACACAGACAATAGAGGCAGGTTGGAAAAGGATTTCTGGAGCGTACCCCAAATCTCAACAACAAGCACTTTGAAAATGATAGCCTTGTCACGGCGCTTCCTGCACACTTTCCTGTCTCAAGTGGAGTAGTAAGTGCATGTTTCTGTATTAAATCACAGATGGAAAAGATATGACTGACATTTTACCTTTACCATCTGCCATAATCAGCACACACTCTACTGATGGGTTGAACTTACTGTTGCATGTGTCTGATATTCTCTGTTCCTCAAATCGCTGCAGTGGTTTGAGGATGTGAATGTATGTCGCAGTGAGAAGATGTGAACATGGTAACAGTGCTGACATAATTCAGATAAATTTGAAGATTAAATTTCATTCCTGTGACACTTTTCATCCATATACTTTCTATCTAATCAATGTTAAAACTTGCATAGCTGGTGTTTTGAGTCTTCTGAGGGGCCCAGTGCTCAACCCGTTTCACAAACAAGGAAAGAGAACTGCAATGGAAGACGATAACAGTAGGGAGAGGCTGACTGCATGTGGATGAAATTTCATCCAATAAGACACTAACATGTTCGTTGAAAATGTTGATCCAATTAGTGCGAGCACAGTGAGTGAAAGATACTCACGAAAATGTCATTTGGACAAGATAAAGAGTCTGCAAATGACTGCATTTACAAAATCTGCGAAACTTGACGAGGGCAATGTTAATGAAAGTAAGTCACTTTATCCCAAAAAGCCACTAGCGCTTTTCAGTTAATCTCCGGAAAGCAGAAGATTATTCAATCTGGATTCTTGCCTTATTAAATAACGGCCCTGTAACTGAGACACTTTCCCCAAACACTTTGACAACCAGAGAGGAAAAGCCGGATGATGGGAAGCTATTTGGCCCCAGTGGAAGAAGAAGGCCATGAAACACAGAGGAGGAAACATCTAGTCAAAGTTAACATGTTTACATCAGTTTTAGTGTTGTAAAACAATGGCAGGTCCTGACTCAAAAGCCAACAAGAGCCCTCGAACAGTGGTCCTCAAATCCGGGCCTCAGGGTCCAGAGTACTGCTGGTTTTCTATTCTGCCAGGTAGTTTCCATTCTAGCTGTCTAATCAGGGATTGGTTAAGACCTGGGATGCCAGGTGAATGCAGTTAACTTCCTGGTAGGAGAGAAAACCAGCAGCACTCTGGACCCCGAGGCCTGGATTTGAGGAACTCTAGGTCCTGGAGTTCCTCAAATCATCAATACTACACTCTGGTTACACTGGTAACATCACCAAAGGAAACATTGCTGCCGTTATTGAGTTCAATTAATCCCCTGTATTCAAGATAAGGTGGCTCCCAATTCCTTTTACAATGCGTCCACACTTGTTTGAGGCCTGTGCTGGCAAAAACATGGTTTGATGACCGTACAACAACACAGAAATCTTGATCCAGGCTGTTCTGTTCCAGAGGGATAAATAATGAATCTTTTGCGCTCGGTTACAAAATGCATGATGCATCTGATGTGGAAGGAAACAAAGCCTGCTAGCTTTTCACGCTCTGCCTTTTCCATGTCATAATATATTAAACATTTATAAAATATAGGAAAGTCAAGGTAACTTAACAGTCTGCTTGAATGGTTCTTTTGGTTGAGGTTTGTAAATTTTCACTTTTGTAACAAACAGAAGGTTGAAAAGGAAGTACACACAGTACTTTGACAAGTACTGTGTTTACAGTTTCAAAGGGGATGTGGTAAAATACAACTGTAGAAGAGAAACTCATTACTTGGCCATATTGTAAAATACTATTCAACGATATTACCTCAGTACACACAGACAAAAAACATTGAACTATACAACACTACAAAGCCAATGGAGGTAAACTTTCACTCATCGCCCTCGATTCCAAAAACACTTTGCAATTAACAACCAGCCTTGCTTACACAAACGTTTTCTAGCTCAATTTGAGTCTCAACGTTGGCCATGGCTTGTTTATCTGGGAGCCATCACAGGCAGAGGGGAGGGAGGGGGCTCTTCCCAGCGTTCAGCCTCAGTTTCTCTGTAATCAGCCCATCACTGGGTGTGTCTGCATAGCTCCCACCACTAATTTCATTGCTCTCAGACCACATAGGACCAGGCCAAACCACAGTGTGGAGGAAACTCCACTCCGCTCTGCTGCCTGCTGATGATAGAGATTGGCTCACAGAAAAGGAATGAGCAAAAAGGGACGTATAGAGAAGCACAACGGCTTGCTGAAGCAACAAGGTGTGAGTGGTGCAAGCTAAGTTTTGCATTGTGACAGATATTGATGCATTATGTAGAACATTGTATTTCCACTGTGTTGTGTTGGATTTACAGATATGAACACATAAAATAATCCACAACTTTTTTATATAAATGAATGAATTTTGCTGCCATCTATTGCTGAGTGATATAACACAATAGTGATTCAACCCATCAGGTGTCAGGTAGAAAAACCCTCTGGCACACAGGAAGTGATGCGTTTAAGCAGCAACAGCGGTTTGTTTAGAATAAATAGAAGAAGAACTGGGTAGTTAGCATGAGCAGCGATAGCCACCATGGCTGAACAGACAAAGAAAAGAACGCCACCTACAGAAACTCAAACTTCATCAACAGAAAATCCAAGGAAGAAGACGTCACAGTACTGGGCACACTGTTTGATTGACAGGTGATCTCTAGGAAAAGCAGTGGGATTCTAGCTTCGACCAATTCCACCACCAGTCACTAAATGGGTTTTTGTAATATGACACAAAACACACCAGGATAACAAGGCTGCAGTCAGAACGTTACTCAGTGCAGCCAGTTACCAAACCATCACAGTTACACACTGTAACACAAAACAGAAGCCTAGAGAGTGGAGAGAGGAGTGGGCTTGTGACTGGAAGGTTGCCGGTTTGAATTCCCAGACCAACATGGGAAAATACGGGTGGAGAGAAGTGAAGGAGTAACGTTCTACACCCCCTGCTGACACAGTGCACTTGAGCAAGGCATTCAACCGCTCCTGTGGCTCAACGCCTAACAGTAGAAGTGTGTTTGTACCGAACGGCTCCCAGGTGTGAATGTGTGTGAGGCAGGGTGTTACTGAAAAAGATTGTGCATGATCACCAGACTTCTGCTGGGTGAATAAAGGCTAAATATATATTTTAATGAATATAATTTTACTGTAACACTACCATACCGTTTGCAGCAGCCGAATACCGAGTACCCAACGTGAGTGTCGGTGTGGCTGCCTTCCTCAACAGAAGGAAAGTCGTTCTGCTTTCTGAGGAATTTCTGCAGGTCTGTCAGTGGGAATCCATCATTCTGGTAATTCTGTCAGTAAAAACAAAAGGAAAACCAAAAATGGACATTTACGTATAAGAAAATGTTGGATTATTATCTTAAGACTTCAAATGAAACAGTCAGTGGACAAAATATTTGGCATATTTGATGTCTCAATTTTGTCTCAAGTCTTAATTATTTTACAATTATTTTACCTTACAATTCCCCTTTGTTCATATTGGTATTGGATATAGGTTACATTTTCAAATAAGAAAGAAAAAATTGCATGCAGTATGAAGGCAGCCTAAGATTTTGTACACTAATACTATCAGGTTCCAATATGTGATACGGCTTCACGATTTGGAACATATGGTACCCTTGGTCTGGCCTGACCTCGACGCCGTACAGCCATGCTGGGGACAAACATTCACCCCTAGTACCTTGATGGTCTCGTAAGCGTCGGTGATGAGCGCAATGAAGAGCGACAGCACCATGTAGATGAAGAGGGAGATGAAGGAGTAGAGGTAGACGCGACTGAAGAGCCACACCAGGATGTTCTTGTCCTTCAGCTGGGCGAAGGTGGTGAACATGTCATCCCCGTTCACCAGGGAGAACAGGCACTCCGCCACGCGACTCAGGCCCTCAAACTGGGTGGGGTGAGGAGAGAGTTGATTTATTTGAAAGTGAAAACACAAATGGTTCACACGAGCGCAGTAAATCACAGAAGGACAGGGTGGAATCAGGGTGCATGAGCTATATAAGACATGCAAAAACACTGGCCAACATGTTTCAGACGACGACATGTTCCAATTAAAAAACTGTCTATCTAGTAAACCTTTCCATTGACCATCTGTGCTGTGTATTTAAAATAACTTATGGACTTTTCCCCCCAGTAAGACACAAATATCATAAACAAAGAGGTGCAGAGGAGCGACAGAAAGAGAAGAAAGAGGGACATGGTTGAGAGAGAGCGAGTGGGACAGACAGGAAGGCAAACAAAGAGGGACAGACAACTACAAGGGAGAGCCTGAAACCCAGACATGGACATTATGAAAGAGCAAAGATCGCCCAGACTACGATAGCATCTAAACACAACAACCCACGCAGACCATATGGATCCAAGGCACAGCACTTGAGGACGTGTGGGATGGCAAGTCCTGGAACATCCTCTGTTTACTCCTTCAGTAAATACACCAAGAGGAGCCTGGAAGGGCTGTCATGACAGGGGACTCCCCCCGCCACTGCAACGTAAATATACTGACCGCCTCTCCATTGGCTGTGGCGTTGGATACAGAAGGTACTGACGCCGGCTTGTTGGCGTGACTAGATAGCATGTGTAGCAGGGTTGGAGTCGGTTCATTTACAGTTCTGTCAACTCAAAACGTAAATTCAACCTGCAATTTATATTAATTATTGATATTAATAGAAGATATTAACTTTCTTGGGGGTTGGATATGAAAGCATACATATAGAAGTGACAGTATGCACTGTTCATGTTTATCATGTCATTGTCAGTTCTGTTTACAAATTAAAAGCTGATCCGTGCAGTAATAATGCTTCTGTATATCCCCACAATATTAAAAGTTATGTCTCTAAACTTTTATGTCTAACATAAAAGTTATGTCTCTAAACTATGAGCATGTGGATCTCCAGTAAACTGATCAGGCAAAATCAGGAAAAACAGGTCCAAAATGTAATGGGTTATTCCTCTTGAGTTGACACTATCAACAATCTCCATCTGGTCAGTGAGACTTCACCTCGCCCAGAGCTCAATCTATCTCACATCTGTCTCTCCTATGAGCACGGCCTTGTTTAGACGCCTACTGCTTTATGAACTTCCGTAAATAATTTATCTTAACCGGAGAGGACAGCTAAACACACTCACATACTTCCCTGATGGTATTTAGCTTTTCAAAGGATAGTGGGCTGCTGTCTTCGATTTTGGAGCTTTCACAGGCACAAGCACTGCCACCTAGTGGCTGTATATTGTATATATCCAGAAAAATATGAGGCCAAATGTGCTTTTTAGAAATGCATTTGCCCCTAGAAACCGAGTCCTTGGTCATTATTGCAGTTTCCCTGACCTGTGTATGTGTGTGTGTGTGTGTGTGTGTGTGTGTGTGG
>OOFE01050070.1:26455-38376 GCA_900323365.1 Monocentris japonica
CAAAAAAAAAAAAACTTACCAAACAGCGAATCTCTCCTCACTACACTTAAATGAGAGATGCTGTGTAATAGGTTACGTTGGTTTTGGATGCTACACAGTAACTGTCCTGTTAGAGACAGAAGGACACCATTAACTTTACCTTAGCTTGTATTTCCATCTTCAGTATGGATCCCACTATGGCCAAGAGATCGCTGACAATGACCAGCACGTACCAGCCATTCAGGAACTCGCTTTGGTCATCTTCACATACTTTGCGATTGTACTTCTCTTGGAAGAATCTGGAGAATCTCTGTAATGACATTGATGCAAGTCAATCTCTTTCATATTAAAAAAATAAAATAAATCAATAGGCCAAGATAGCAGATGACCAAGAGTGTAAATGTTGTGATTTGGCACCTTATGAGGCAAAGTGCTGAACCTTTCAATTCTCCCATAGCTACAGCTGACAGTGAATGTCACATGAGATATTGTAATGATGTGAACTTGACTGACTTCTGCTTACTGGGCAACTTGCTTATTAAGGGATGGGAGAGAAAAGGAAGGATAATGGAAATCTAGAAACTGAGCAAGCAAGAAATGTGATGATGAAGAAGAAGAAGAGAGTCAGGAATGACTGACAGAGGAAAATAAAAGATCAAATAAAATGCAGCCCACCTGGAGTAACCTGACAGCCAGTACGATGGAGCGTGTACACAGCACGGCTGAGGTAAGGCACACCAGGATGACGAAGCCGTCAAACACCAGAAGATAGTGTGTGTTCTTCTGGGCTGAAACAGATAAGTGTGTGTGTGTGTGTGTGTGTTTATCTCTTGCGCAACTCCCTCTCCCCCATCACTGATAACCACAAGCTTATGAGAAAACGCCTCATTTACAGGGGAGGCCCTGTGTCTCCTCACTGGCAGTCCTGGTTCTAAATAATTCTTAACATTTGTTTTTGCCTGTGTGAAATACCAGAGAGGTTGGGTTTGCCAAATAGCAATGCATACAAGAAAGTTAAGAAAAATCACAAAGACACAAACGTGTGCCTTACCTGTCCCCGATATCTTCCAGTCTTGGCATGCACTGCTCAGGGCGTCTATGTCCAGGAATATTTTCACCTTTCCGCTGTGACACTGATTGTCAAATGTTATCTGGGGACAAGGACAAGGGAAAATAGATTATGGAGATGTTTGATTTCTACAAACAATATTATAAGCCGTCCCACAACTTTGCAAGAACAGTGAGTTAACAGTAGTGAAGTCTATAGTTGGTGTACAAAATATCGGGATTGCCTGTCTCATAATGTGTTGCAAACCCCAGTCCAAATCCATACATCAGTTGTCTTGATCCCTCATCTCTCCTTGACGAACAAAGTGGATTTAAAATCAATAATTAATCAATTAAAGAATGCTAGCTTTCACCTGTCCCTAATATTTTGTTCACTTGTAACAACAGACAATGGCTGAACCATACCGTGACATAGAAAGAGTAGCAGTCAGGTAACTCGTGCGAGCGCACCGTCTGTAGGTTGATTCCTTTCAGCTGGAAGGTTATTTTGATGCCAACAAGCCTGAGTAAGGAAGAAGTGGACGTTAATGGACATCAGGGGAGGTAAATGATATCTGTTAGTAACTGAGGGGATTATATACCTGTAAAAGTCCAGATCAAAAAACGATGAATTCTCAGCCCTCCATTGGTTTGCAGTCTTTGGATCATGTGACATGCAAGCTGAGAGGGAGATGAACTGATTGACAAAATGACTTTGAAATATTGTCACAGATCTCGTTTCTAGTTCTGTTCCTTAGTGGCACATTGACTTTACAGTTCTATTTAATATAGCACATTACAGTGACCTTGACGTGGGAATAGCACATAATGTAACACATACTTCTCTTTCCACCACGAAACAACAGCAACAATTAATAAATCAGCATCATCATTTTCCTGCCTAGCTTTTATTGCTTCACCTTAACGCTTGCTAACATATATATGACTACACTAAGGACAGAGGAATTTGTGTTATTTTTCTAGTCTAAATAAGAGTGTCAGCTAAAGTTAAGTTCAGTGTTTCTCCTCACCTTTCTCCAGCTGGGCATCTATGTCATAGGCCTCATCCGAAGGCTCCACGCTGCCTCTCTGGTAGTACTCCTTACAGACGACAAGAGGCAGAAGCCTCCCATCCTCATCCTCAGCATAGCTAATAGGACCGACAGAGAGCCGGCCCAACTGGCTGTACTGTAAAGAACATAAGCCTCGGGTAAAACAAACCGTCTCTGGGCCATTTGCATGATGTCAGAGAGACCCCCCGGCACAAACGCACAAAAGCTGATGATATGCAACTGAAAAACAGCAGCGGTTCCCGAAGGGGTCTGTGAGCATGTTCTCCAAGGTCCCCAGCAAAATTAGGAATAGGTTCATTTCATTGCCATTTGATTCATTAGGACCGATCGCAGTGACAAAGCGACAAAGAGTTACCATTTTGATCACAGGCTCCAATCTCCCCAGTATTACCGCCCTACCTACAGCATAGGCATGTAACCCTCCAGTATACTACAGCAAAACTCCTCTCAGGTAGGGAGTACCTGGGTCAAATTCTTTTTCAATTAAAGAATTGACAGGGTCGTTGGCATGGAAGAGTTTCAGATTAGGAAACCCCATCGTCACCCTAACCCTGCTGTACAGTCAAGCACAGCACACATTCACGCCTACAGTAGTGTAGCCCAGACCAACACTGACCAGAATGTTGCAACCATCACCTTTCATGTTTATAACCAAACACGATCATCAGGTGACTAAAATGAGAACAGGGCTGATCATGAAACATATGATAAGAGAAACAAGAGGCTAGAAATAAAGACAGTAAGAGAAAAGCAAAAGCAGGAAGTGGGGGGGGGGGCTATATCAGGGACACTTGCCTGATCCAGGACATAAAAGAGACTGTCATAGACGTCTTGCTGGGAGTAGGCAGCTATGCTGTAGTCGTCCTCATCCACTCCGCTATAGCCCTTGAGGAAAAGGTTCTTGAGGGCCATGGTGTTCTCTTCCTTATAGGACACCACCAGTTGGTTGTTGAGGCCAAACAGGACGAGCTACGGAAAGACGGGAACCAATGAGTGAGCATATACATTTCCCACATTCAACGGATGCTCGTGTCAAGAGAGACTTATGAGTGCAAAAGTAGAAAAACCTTAAATTCCTAGACAGGTTTTACTAAAGTGAGAAAATGATCAGAATGTGTCCAGGAAGATTGATTGATGGAAACGACGATGAAATGACTGAATCGTTCAAGTGAAAAACCACAAGTCAGAGTTCAGTACTGAAATCTCATTTCAAAGCTATACTGAGGGTTTACATTCATAGTTGCAGACAGAAGACGTCTTCTCTCACAGAATGGATAATCTTCATACTCCACATGACTTGGATTGATGGCATTTGCAATTAGACCGTTTCAAAACAGATTTACGTGCTTCTTCTTCTGTCCAAGTCTTTAAGGATCAACATTAAACCCACTGTACGTACTTGTGTGGTGATCATGATGATCTTCAGAATCTGCACCCCCAATTTCCAGGGTATTTGCCGCCGGGCCCTGTACTTCTCACATGGACTCATGAAGTAGTACCTCAGGTCATCTCTCAGGCTCTCCTCCTTGATAATGTCTTGTGGCATTATTGAGCTAAAAACAAAAAAGGGGACACCGGAAAAGCAACACACACATCATGCGGGTGTTACTGCTACTGTTTTTCAGGATGAAAAGAGTGAAGTGAAACCCTGTGTATTTCACCACCAGATGTTTTTTCAGTGCAGTGCACCAAACTGGGCTTCTCTGACAGGAAGAGCCCCGTGTACTGAGCACACTGCCTGCATTCATGTAGCCAAGTCCAAGGTTAACCCAGTGCACTTTCAATATTTCCCCCCTAGTGTGTAGCCTACAAGCTCTCACTGTATCAGATCAGTATAAATCTCCCAATTCTTTCATTTACTGTTCTTGTGGAATATAACTTTTAGGGTATATTTGGTACACTACACACTCTATACTTGAAATGTACTTGACTTGAAAGTGGGCTACTATTTTTGTTTACATGAGACAACTAATTAGCAATTTTTAGCCTGCGTAAACAAGTTTTAGTTTCATTTGAGCTGCTTAATGTCTGTTTGTCTGAGTTTAGGTGCGATTATAACCTACATTTAAGTAGATTTAAGAAAGTGAATCTGTCACTGTAGAAGAGGATGAACATAACTCTTGAAACGGGAAAAATATAATTTCACATATATATATATATATACATACAATATACACACATATATATATATATATTTTAAAACATATCCCTAAACTCTCCGTTAGTATAAGTGAAATGGAGCTATTGGCGACAACTAAATGTCAAAAACTCACCTAACTGAGACGCGCCTATCCAGATATCGCACCAATAATTCCATTTTATCTGTGATTAGACACACGGAAACATCGGTATTAACTGAGTTTACTGGTAAAAGCGGGTTGAGTGATCAGTTGCGGTGACATAGTGGAAGAAAGTTGCAGCAGATGCGTCGATTGCTGTGCAACCACGCAGCCTCCCGTCAGCCAATCAGGTAATGAGTTTCAGACGGTGTAGCGGGTGCCAAGCTGGGGTCCAGGGGCCACCGGGGGTCACTGAGAAGGTCCCACGAGGTCCCCAGTAAAAATAAGCACGTTTTAATTCTATTCCATGCCTAGTGAAATAATGTATGAGAATGGCTGTTGTGATTGTAGGTTTCACTCTCCCCACTGGTGTTATTGCCCCACCTACTGCACACACTGTAATGTAATTCTGCACCAAGTCATATCTAAAAACAAAACTCTTCTCAGGTGGGGTTCCTTGGGGCGCAGTCTTGTCAGATGGTGGGTCTGTGGTCTAATGCATATCTCTCTGGGGCTCCTTGATTTGACAACGTTCTCAAAACCGCATTCAACTACTTCGTTCTCATATAGGGTTCAATCTTTATTATTATTTTTCAGTAATTCCTTTGCATTTATTTGATAGATACACTAGAGATAGACAGGGGAGATTGGGAGAAAGTGAGAGGGGTGACAAAAGGTCAAAGGTCCCAAAGGTTAAAATCTAAATAAAAAATACAAACGGCAATACCTTTTTTATTTGTTCATGACCATGGCATTCTTTTTTTTGTAGCAAGAGCACTAGGCTTCATGATATTACTAATAAAATTAGCTACCTCCTCTCTTACCCCTTGCCTTTCTCACTGGGCTTCAGTCTAATGTTACTTAGCCAGAAAAACTGTGGTTCTTTGGCCCCAGACATTAGATTATTTCTGCCTCCAGAGCTGCTCCTCCTCTGAGAAAGCTTTGCATGACTAAAACTCTATTCTTCTAAGGGCAATAATATCGCAGATACGTTTTATGGTGTGTTTTAGTGTCATTGCAGTAGGTGTCAGATAGGTGGGTCTAGACACATAGACCAATACAATGAGTGAAAGTTTAGGCCAGGGGTATTCAACCAAAATTCCCAGAGGTCCAATCACCCAAAAAGTTCTGAACTATTAATATAATTTATATATGTTTATCATAGGTTATTGTATGACTATTAAAGCATTAGGTGAAACCAACTAGGGATTTTACAACATTATTTATTGTGACTGTTCACTGTTCTTTCTTCAGTCATGCAGAAGTGTAACTTTTATCTGTATGTAATCTTAAACAAAATATCAAAATAAACAGTTTCTCTTTTTGGAAAAACAAGAATAAAAAGGGCATATTTCAGTCCTCTTAAGAACAAGAAGATGATCATGATGATGATTATTTATCTTGAGTTGTGCATTCGCTCAACAAATTAACTGAAGGGCATATTTTCTTTAGAACTGAGGTCCAATAATGACGAAAACAGATCAGTTATGATGGTGTGTGTATCATAACAGATGTGTGTGGCGCACACAGTCTTTATTCACGTTAGGGTAGGGTAGTTACGTGCTCGTTACAGATTACAGTGTATTTAATAATGGCATACGCGTATTATTGTGAAGGTTGTGACCGGAAACCTTATTTTGTGTTTCCTGGTGGTGTAACGCTAGTATCAAGCGGCAGGTGGCGCTACTGCGGTTCAGCTTGACAGAAGACCCAGAATAGAAAATGGAGAAGTTACGAGTTCACGTCGTTAGCACGGCCGGTACATTTCACATATACATTTATATTACATGCTTTCGGTCCGCATCGATTCCTCTCTGGGTCGGAGTCCGCTAATTGAATGACAGGAAAATATTTGATCATCAAGATATTTTATCTGACTGACAAATTACCTGACACTGTCTGATTTGTCATGGTGTGGTCAACCCCACCTATATGGTACTCTAAGAAGGAAAAACAAACTAATGTTGCTATTTGACTTCAAGCCTGGTCTTCGTTCCTGGTTGCAGTAATGACGTTAAGACCACTGGGTGGCGACATATCTCCACAACTTCATGGACACTTGAAAGTGGCGAGTAGATTGATGTGACGCTGTGTTGTGGAAGAATTGAATCATATTTGAGAAACATGGTCAGCTAGCAGACAACTTTCTGACTTACCTTAAAACCCTCTAAACCCAATAGCGTCCGGGAGCGCCCGTTCTATATTTCACTGTAGCGCCCAAGAGCGCCATTTTCCAATCATTTAAAATGCATCAAAAACAGAGCATCAAGTTCTGAACTTTGTTTTATAGATATATATATATATATATATTTCAAGTTGTCATCAACTAACCGGAACCGGAAATATTATATTGATGTGATACAAATACTTTCACCTGTTAGGCATGAACACAGACAGAGAAATATGTTAGTCATGCCCTGTTAGTAACAGGGAAACTAGAACAACCTGCACTCTCACAGAGTTCAACAGGCAAAGTCCCCATAGAAATCTAACCCTGGCCCTTGTTGCTGTAATATTTTGTAAAATTTAACTTTTTGGCAAACCATTACCATTTAAAGTGGTTTTATGATATAAAAGACACAGACATCGATCAGTTCAATACACTGCTATAGTAAGTGTGTGTTTGTGTGAAAGAAACACGAGTAAAAAGCGGTTCTTTTGCAGGTACTTTATGTAAGGGCAATGGGCTCAGAGAGCTCAGATTTTTGTGTATGTACCGTGTCTGCATGTTTTTTGGTTCATTTCCTACATTTTTCATAATCCATAGACCATCTCCTATTGCTTTGATTAAATGTAAAATAAAGGGTGAAAATAAAGAGTTGAGGTTCAAACCACTATCAAACAGTTAGCTCTTATTGCCATAAACATGGCAAAAAACAGTTTCAAATGAAGATATTTGAAGAATTCTTAGCAAATATTTCATATTGTGGTTTCAATAAGGAATAATCAGTTCATAAGTCAAGGCACAAAGTGTCTACATTTAACATTTTGATGCTGAACTCAATTACAGTGCTTGTGTGGACAGTGGATGATTCAGAGGAAGTGAGACACTGAGACGTGTACTACAAGCGGACTTTAATGGATTTGGTGGTCACACAAATTACTTTGATAGAGAGCGGCATGTCCCAAATGAAGCATATATTTCATTTGGGAACATGTGACAGAGCAAACAGAGAGCACACCTCAGCAAAGATAAAAACCTGGGGCCTACACTACAAAGCTGGATCATGAGGTTAGCGAGGTAACTTCAAGTTTAATCCAGGGTCTTCGTGACACCGAAAACTAAATTCAAATGAAAAAAATAAGTGTACAGAGGGACAGTATTGAATTAACAGATAGTAAGAAAGGCAGGGTGTGCTTGTACTCTATTTCATTTTCCCTGCTGAACCGTTTTACTGTTGCTGCTAATGATCCAATTTCATCAATAGTTCATTTTATCTTCTATTAAACCCGCTGCTCTGGATCTGACCATGTTGCATGTGATTGGCTGTTTGTTACAAACCCCGCCCCTTTTATGTGAACACAGACATATTTCAAGTGGGAAAGCCTGAATAGAATTAGCGACTAGCGACTTTTTAGACATAGTTTTGAGAAATAATCATTTGACAGCCCTCAATCGTCATTTCTTCAAAAACCTCCAACATACTTGATCACCAGGAAAACCTGCTCCCTCTTGTTAAGTCTTAAACTAGGGGAATATGCTGCCCCTCCTTCCCTTTACAAGGCATACACTACATTTACATTCCCTTATAGGCACTTAGCAGACGCTTTTATCCAAAGCGACTTACAAAAAGGTGATAGTTGACACTATGTGGGGATTGAACCCATGACCCTGAGAGTCTCATGCTCTACTGACTGAGCTGTCAATATTAACTGGCATACAGTTATTTTAAGAGCGAACAATTTCTTACTTTAGGATACTAGGTGGAGATATGAGCTTGGTCTCTAATATTATTGAGTCTCAATAGGCCAGCGGTAATCTCAAATATTAATGATTGTAGGCGGTCCTACACGTGCTGTGATTGGTTCTTCTGCAAAACATGCCAATTATCATAAGGCGTCAAGCCCATGGGGAGAAATTATGAACACTGATCAATGCTTACAGATCGTAGACCTGGACATGCTCAGTCATGGATTTCCTAACTACAGTAGCTCGTAATGGACTCTTTATGCATTGTTGATGTTTGGCCCTTACCACACTGAGGCGCTGGTAATTACATGAAACCAGCCTGCTGCCATCCTAAAGGAAACCAGAAAAATTCTATGGAAAGTACTATGATGTTTGCTGCAGAAACCCTTATACCAGTTTTAAGCAAATAGGACTTTATCGCTTTGCCCCCCCAAACAAAACAAAAAAAAAAACTCACACAAACATATACACAAAGCAAAAGCGGCATCAGATAAATAAGAAAGATGACAACTGATGTTCTACTAAAAGCTGCATTAAAAAGAAACTCATGTAAAAATGGTGTTAATTATTGACAGAAGGTAATAGTTGTTTTTTTATGAACAGCTTGTTCCCTGATGAGTACAGCTACACTAAATGTGCATTGACCTGAGGGACCATTTATCAACCTGCCACAGCTCAAAACCTCTGGCACCTCCCATCTTTGTTGACCATGTCCGATGCAACATCGTCTCCGAGACACCTTGAAGACATTTTACTTCTTTGGATGCTGTTCAAAGAAAGAAACAGGGAAAGATAGATTTGTCAGTGAAATCAAATTCAATCCAGTTGACAAAACCAAAGAGGTAGCCATACACAAAAAAAAAAAAAAAGTCTCAATTTTGAAAAATATACCACTAATCCATAAACATCATAACTGACCCAGAAGGATGTCATGTTATTATCAATGGAACAATTAATAACATTAATACATCAGATGCACACATCCAATTAAAACATCACTGTAGAAACTCATGTCTTCCATTGAATCCACCAATGCACCTTATATTCCGATAAGCAACATCCACACCAATACCTTTCAGAATAAAAACGTCAGCATGTTTGGAAACACTAACTCAATACAGGATCATTTTTCAGGATCAACATTTTTGGGAAGAGGTAACCACCACACTGTCACCGTTCCTTAGATGCAGAATTGCATGATACCCCTTCTACTGTAGCCCTAACTAACTATACTAAACAATACTATTGAACTGGAAAAATAGAAAACACCTCAACATCTCACAATGGTTGTGTCTCCTAACAGAACAGATATCAAATTGAACACCACCCAGCTATACAGAAAAACAAAAACTTGAAACGTATTCAACAATTCTATTCTGTTTCTCTTGCAAAAAGCACCCAAACCCAACTTGCACCTTTTTTAAAAATGTATTATTAATTTAATTTTTTGTTTGACCTACTGCCCCTCGTTACTCGTCTTTGTCCTTTTGCGGAAGACACATCATTTAGCTTTGGAGCTGCCACAAGTTCTGATCATCTCACTTTTGAGACCATGCTAGTCGCCTACTATCACTCAACATAGAGTATGCTACAGAGTTAGCATGGAGCACAAAGGCGAATGATCTACCGGGGATCCAATGGGCCGATCTTCCAGTTTGATTGTGAATGATAAAGAACATTGGTCGTGAAGAAACCAACTGGTAGTACTTACAGCGGCACTCAGTGCTTGCTCCAGGTCCTCAATGATGTCTGCCTCATCCTCCAGGCCCACAGAGAGTCGGATGAGCGTGTCATTGATCCCCAGGACAAGCCTTTCATTTTCTGGCACCGATGCATGGGTCATTATTGCCCTGAAGTACAAAAGTAGGCAGTGCAATACAGACGATTCAGGGCTAGTATGAGTTGAGTGGGAAGAAATTTGAAATAATGCCGATGCCCCCGAGTGGAGATGGTGAAGAAATTGAGGAGCGAAATCCTCCAACAAAGTCCCCTGAGACTCAACATCAGTCCAATGTGTCATTTCAGCAAGCTAGCAGGCCAATCTCCAATATGTTCTTCCCGCTCTCTCCCCAAACACTCAAACTGCAGACAGGCTGAAACCATGTATGTCATTACTTTAAAGTATTGTTTAAGTTCTTTAGTTCTTTACAGATAAAATATTATTCTCTGTACAAATTACAATAAACACAAAAACTAAGCTTTTAAATACTTTTGGATTATATGGAAAAATTGACACTGTACTAATAGTAATTTATTTTCAGTACATGGAATAAGGTTTGAAATTACGACCCATCATTGTAGCGAGCGGGAGCGCTCTCGAGATACTTACGGATGTTCTGCTAAACTTTCATAACCGCCAAGGCTCTCAGCAACTGCAAACAACTGAAATCAAAAGATAACAGGGAGCATGAGGTGATAGATTTGGACATAATGTGCTTACTACTTGTGTACTGTATTACTGTAAGATGGAATCGAAACTCAAGCATGAGCTAGATGAGAAGTAACCAATTACAACTACTCAAGCCACTATAATATACTTTTAATTTAATTCAGACATACTAACAGCAAGGTCTGTCATTCACAGTAACCCTTGGCCATTTTTAAAAAAGGAAGGTTTTAAGATTAGCCACTTTAGGGGAAAAAAAAAAAAAAAAAAAAAAAAAGCTTTCAGGCTACCAAGCCCCACTTCTGTTTAATCACCTTGAGGCTGCTGAGGAAGGTGGTGGCGTGCTCCAGCTTTCCCTTGATGTAAAAGGTTATCATCCCTGGGCATCCGGTACACTGTCTCTTCATCAGCTCATGTTGGGGGTGAGAGGGCAGGCCTACACCCAGGGGGGGAAAACCTGTCACGAACCAGTCAACTAGGAAAGCCTATAACTGCCAGCAAATTCGACTAAGAAAACAATGGAGCGGTAATTGGAGATGCCGGTGATGTTGGTGGGAGTGGAAGAGCGTTTTCAGAGAGTTTGTGCAGGTTCTAACACACTTTGTTACTTTGGTTGAGTCAACCCTATAGTGGTAAACAGTCGGTTTTATCGGCACGGAGTGGCTATTCAAACTCTAGAGTCTCAACGCCTCCAGTTCGAGGCAGGTGAGAGTCAAACTCGGGCATACACCAAATCCAAACCAACTCCAGAAAATGAGCCCAAGACTCAAGGTTTTATGAAGTTACTATAATTTTGGTGCCAGAGTAATAGGCTTCTATCAGAGTAATAGAGTACTAGGCTTCTATCAGAGTACTAGGCTTCTATCAGAGTAATAGAGTACTAGGCTTCTATCAGAGTACTAGGCTTCTATCAGAGTAATAGAGTACTAGGCTTCTATCAGAGTAATAGGCTTCAATCAGAGTAATAGAGTACTAGGCTTCTATCAGAGTACTAGGCTTCTATCAGAGTACTAGGCTTCTATCAGAGTAATAGAGTAATAGGTTTCTATCAGAGTAATAGAGTAATAGGTTTCTATCAGAGTACTAGGCTTCTATCAGAGTAATAGGTTTCTATCAGAGTAATAGGCTTCTATCAGAGTACTAGGCTTCTATCAGAGTAATAGAGTAATAGGTTTCTATCAGAGTACTAGGCTTCTATCAGAGTACTAGGCTTCTATCAGAGTAATAGAGTAATAGGTTTCTATCAG
>OOFE01050071.1:10797-24459 GCA_900323365.1 Monocentris japonica
ACACAGGGATAATGCAAAACCCACACACACACACACACACACACACACACACATTTTAAAATGCTATATCGAGTATAATTCAAATGACTACATAGCGTGGCTTAGTGAATGAAGGTGGGATGGAATAAATTGAATTTTCTGACAGGAGATGAGTAGTTGAAGTGACAAGAGAATTGAAAAGGAGCTTGTTCATTTTAACCTTAACATCTATATGTAGTGTGTATCACAGTATGTTATAAACCAGAGAATGTACCCCTGAAAATCATTCAGTCTTCTGCCAGTCACCTTTTTCCATTGTTTTTTTCAATTTATTCTATTTGCAGCTGTATTTGGGTGCTACATCCCAGTCTCGTTTCTGGCAGGGACACTAATATGAACTCAGCTGTCCTACGACATAGTTCAAAGTGGAATATATTTTGGTATTTTCTTTTCGCTGAAAGCCAGGCTACTCTGCGAAAAGTTGAGCATCACTTGAGCAATGTCCTAGTGCAGTGGTCCTCAAATCGGGCCTCGGGGTCCAGAGTACTGCTGGTTTTCTATTCTGCCAGGTAGTTTCCATTCTAGCTGTCTAATCAGGGATTGATTAAGACCTGGGATGCCAGGTGAATGCAATTAACTTCCTGGTAGGAGAGAAAACCAGCAGCACTCTGGACCCCGAGGCCCAGATTTGAGGAACCCTGGTCTAGAGTGACCATACAGTCATTTGGTGCAATCATTTACTTCCTGTTTTCTCATTTCCATCAGTATTGATTGAATAGTTTCCAAGTATAGGCTAGGTGCAAAAGATATTACACCAAGTCCAATCCATTATTTTTCTTTTCAAATTCACTGACAGTAAAATAAAGAGCAGCCAGCACAAATAATTTCTGGGAGAAATTAAATTAAGCAAACAATAAGATATGTTTGCAGTAATTACTAAAATATTACTGTTACAGCTAATTACATTGCCGTTTTTAAATAATCAAAACAAAGATAAATTACCAATCAATCAACTAAGAAGCCTTGAAATATGAACTGGTTTAAAAAGGACAACCAGCTCTGAAAGTAGAAAAGAGATGGTGACTCCAAACCAAAATGTACCCCAGTCCCCACTGCTATAATGAAGCTTAACACTAACACCATTAAAGCTGATTAAACCCTCATTTTCAGCCGTGTTTTAACCGTCTATATCAATAATAAAACCACAACAATAACCACCACCTCATCGCTCAAATACTTTCATCTGCATCTCTGAATTTTAGTGTAATCAGACCTATTGCATGGGCACTCAACAGCTATTAAGTATGTTGCCTACCCTAAAACCCCATGCTCTTATCTACACATGAACTCAGCCCTGTGGTCATTATATTAACAGTTTCCCCCTCCAGTCTTGACCCTCCAAGCCCAGGCTTTTTTGTGGGATCTTTGTGAGGCCAGATGGAAAATATGCAAACCCATCTCAGTGGCCAGTGGAGTGCACTTGGTTCCTCCTACAAACCCAGCTTCATTTCAGACAGTGAGTAACTTGAGAATTAATCAACAGCTGTAATGAAATCCATGAGAAATTCAACAACTCTTAGTGAAAACCTGAGGTGACTACAGTACCATTTATCAGTCTCATGTATCAATAGAATGTCAGTGGCATGTAGTAACCACAGTGCACAGTGACTTGAGCTCAAGCAGCCTACACTTAAAGCTGTTGGATTTTGCAACATAAAATTATCAGCCTATCCTGTATTTTCTAATCAAGGGTAAGTAGAGTAAAGTAGAGTAGAGGAGAGTAGTAGGTGCTGTAGAAGGTTTTCTTTTACTTTGTCATTGACCCACCTGGCCAATGCATTGGATAGCTAGACAACATGAACATCACAACATCTAAATAAAAACTATGTGAGATTGTAAATGCTGTAAGATGTTTATAGAGCAATGATTTTCTTATGTGGGCCATGGCCAGCTAACAATCTGTGAACGGTGCAACGATAATCAAGTGAACTCAAAGGGTTTTAAATCCTTGTAATGATGTCCATTATCAAATTGTACATACTCAGACTAGCACTTAATCTGGATAACCCTAGAGCACAACATGATACTCTGTCAAAGGGAAGAGCATGTAGCTAACAAGGTCTGTGCTGTGCCTAGATGGAGCTTTTCATATCTACTACATCTGTATTCACAGTAGTCCTGGACGTATCATTCAGTCATTAGCTCTAACTGAAAAACACCGATTCTGAACAATTACCACAAGAAATGTAGAAATATCCCACTGCCAGAGGAAAACATTATTAAAAATGCTCTTGCCTACTGACTTAACTAACTTTGCCACTGTCAGGCTACAATACTATCTTTGATTAGCTGTGAATTCACCAGAATGGGAGGTACACTGCAAGGCTTCTGTCTAGCCTTACTCTCCCCACTGCCCTCTGCACGGCTGCCCCCTCATTACTGTAATTGACACGTTCATCCCTCCTCTTCCACCTCAAGGCGCTGATGGCTCAATTAGGAGCTGGCCGGAGGACTGATTGGACGCCAAGATAATGAGGTCGCTGCTTGGCTCAAACTGAGCTCTATGCCCAGCCAAACCCAGCTCCCTCAGTGACACATGGGAACCAAAAGAGGTAGAAAGATGCGTTGGTTTTTTTTTTCCGAGTCAACCTAAAGAAATGACTCTTGGCTGCACCAAGTTTGCCTCATTATCTTTAGAGGGCAGGCATTCTGTCACCTTGAGCCACACATAAGTTCAGTGTCTGAAATACATTTTTGACGCATCTGCCAAGGGCTGGTAAACTAAAAAAAAAATACCTGCCAAGAATTATTTTTACCAGCCAAAATAATGAATATACATTCTTCATAGAAATGTGTCAAAGTTTGCAGAAGTTTGGACACTACCACTTTGTGTAGAACAGGCAGCCAATCCGGAGTCTGTTTGATACAGAGCCATGGTTTTTTGCTTTGATTTGATTGGTTCATGGTCAGAAAATGCATGGTCGTCAGCAGAGATGAAGTTTGAAAAAAGAGGCAAAGCCAACCAAGAAATTCATGTTATTATCAAAAAGTCACTGGCGTGTAGCAGGTAACCCTTGTTGATTTATCAGCCAAAGACAAATTTTACCGGTATTTGGCACTTGGCAAGTGGTAATTACAGTCCCTGTATAGGTTGCTTGAATCATCCAAGTGACGGTTTTACAAACCATGAATATTCTTCTGATGAGGAGAAGTGGAGTTCAATCAAGCTCAGGGTTGGCATCTGCCTGTTTGAGTAGTGTAATTAGTGGCAGTGACCTTTCGCAGATTATGCACTGGCCAATGAAATGTGCCAAAGCCATGAGATGAACAGTAGGAGCCTCAAACCTGGCAGAAAGTGGGGTTTGCCCATCCACAACTCTGGGTCTTCGATGATCATAATGACTCAGTCTCCACTGCCCAAAGATGGACAGGGTTGATGTAAAGTCAATATTAATTCTTATGACTTTGCACGCAGAATTAACTTACTTAACAACAAAAAGGAAGGGAAGCTGTAAAGACAACAGTTGATGTCTTTATGTAGCCTGCAAGCATGTTACAAAATCTACTTTAGAGAAAGTCTCCACAGTTTTCACAAATTATGTCAGATTGATGAGTCTTCCTTTAATCACTACCTGAGCAGACAAGATGTTTAGAATATGATGATAACTAAAGGCAGACTCACCCTACACAAGTTTGAACAGATTTAATGCAATTAGATAATCACACAGATTTTTGCATTGTGTAATAAGACAGTGTTTGATGAACTACGCCACAGTGACCACCACGGATTATGTAAAATATTGAGACTAGCCAATCACAAGATGACTGCTATGGAAAAAAACACATTATCTTTAAGCATTAAACCTAAACAAGTAACCTTCCTTCATAATAACACAACAGTTCACATCTCATTTAACTGTTTTGACTTTGGATCCTTTCCCCCTGATTTTTTGCCATAAAATAATCACTAGCAGACAATTCAACAGTAACCCATGTAAAACCTATAGTTGTGCTCCAGGTGTCTTACCTTTCCAGTTTAACCAAATCAGATGATACAAGTCTATATTTATCAATAAATGCAATTTTATTTAAGATTAGGTATTTGGCTCATGCTCTTATGCATAATGAGTGAGTACGTAGGAGTTCAGGAGCTCAAGAAGAATTTGAAAGGACATGTAGCTGTTGCTACGACTGAACCTGTGGCCCAATAAATGCAATTTAAGTCATTATATGAGATGTCCCTGTGAGCCATATTTGTAACACTTTTGGATGGTGAAAGCTGTACCTGGTCAAATGATTAAAACACAATCACTAATAGCCAGGCTTCTCTCTTGAGAGGAAATCAATTTCAGGGTTTTAAAAGGTAAGCAATAAATTACTTGTTTATAGAGATCCCTGAAATACTTCCACCAACATAGAGGAATCAAACTTTATTAATATCATATTGACATTGCATTTACTGTATGTTGTAAATCTACAGTGGAAATTGTTAATTATTTTGGCTTTCTCTGTTTAGACTTTAGTACGACTGTATTTGAGTGCTCTTTAAATTACTCATATTCCTTTTCTTTCTTTCTTTCTTTCTTTCTCTCCCTCTCTCATTTCCTTGACATTAGTTGCAAAGTGAATTGACATTCTTGACATGACATTTGTGACGTTTATTCAATTTACCTAAATATACACCTCAAATATTACAATAAAGATAATTCCTGGTTTGATAATTTATCTTACTCCCATACTTTTAAGTGAGAAATTCACAGATTTCAAATAATGATAATAATAAATGGCTGGGAAATCTGATGATGCCTTGGTCAAGGATTGTTGCTGGGGACTTTGAGAAATCCTTGGTTTGATTCTGCTCATCTTGGCAACCTTCCACGGCTTTTTCAGTTCCAAGTTCTAGTCCATAATGATTTGAAGTTGCAATAGCATGGGCGTTTTGAGCATTGTAATAGCACATTTTGATGATAGCAAGGTTTTTATGCCAATCCATGGGCAGCCAATATCTTGCTCATGGTCATAGCTCGGTAGAGAAAGAGGGCTTAGGAGCATCCTCAATGCATACTAGGGATGGAACTAATGGGCCATTTTGGGACATAGCTTCTTATTTCCTTTTTTTTTAAAAATAGGGGTTTAACACTTAAACACAACATATAATACAGATTAATAGCAGATCAGTAACAGACTGGTGCCATCCAGCTCCCTGTCAAATAACTGACTCACATGCCCTATAGCCTACCTTTTGCAATTTCTATATTCATAATCAGTGGTTGATACGACTCCATCAGCGATGGGGGTTTACAATGGTGCATCGCTCTGTCAAAGTGGCCTACTTCTACCCCAACAGCTTTGGTGTCCCCCTTGGGATGCCACAAAAAAAATCATGGCTGTGGATTTCCAGAGCACATGACACTAAAGTGACAGCGTCCCATGCTGAACCATAACCAGTGCTAGTGCTGTAACGTGCATGTGCCTCACTGAGGTTGCTGATGAGGTGAATGTTAAGAATAGTATTTAACTACACACATAATTAGGCCACTCAGATTCACTTTGCTTCTCAATGGCCTCACAAGCTTGGCATTTAATGTTAGGATAAATTAGCAGTGCAGAATCAAAGCTATTCCAAAGCCAATTTCCTCAAGGCACATTACTTTATACCAATGCAAGTAAATATTAGCATTGTTCATGAGGCTGTTGTTAGAGTGAAGCCTCAAGAACTAGCAACTGCTATTGGATGAACAGCTTTGAACAATAGGCCCCTTATCTGTGTAGTTAGTCTATTGGCTACTTGATGTCATTAGGCTACTGACCATGTTAGAGCTGGAATGTCCACTGTAGGATGAAATGCTTATTTTAACAGACTAGATGCTCGACCCCTATTACAGAGTAGCAGTAACCTAAGCAATATGATAAATGGAGCCTGGAGACTAACGTTATGAGACGAAGTAGGCCCACTGACGGCAGACAGGTAAAGAATCTGATTTGACAGCTTGGAAGCATTAGACTGTTAACAAATAGTCTGTCCTGATAAAACCAAATGATCTCTCTTAAGTAACCATAACGAGGCCTGATTCACAGAGTAGAAGACAAGCTACGCTATACAGGCCATTTCACAATTTCTAACGAGTCCAAACGACAGCCAGCCATTACCTTCCTTACACTCTCCATAAGTCGGTTGGCGAGCTGGAGCACGCAAAATTTTAAATCACAATGTGGACATGGACAACGTTAAGTGCAACGTAGATTGCGCGTCTATGTAATATATATTTTAAAGTGTTGTGTTTACTTTGTTATATTTAAATAATAAAGCAAGCAAATCTGTTCCTGTGCGAGGAAAAAAGACGCAGGAAGGAAATGTATCATTCCACTCACCCTGAAATATTGCTGTTAAAACCAACGATAGGTCTCCCACCGCTCGATTCAGAGGAAATGTACTTTAGTTAAGACGCATTCAGGGATTAGACTCTAGCGACGTCTCTATTTACACAAATCCACGGCATTATATTCCATTTAATGTAGAAGTAACTATACTGTCCACCCAGGCGATATAGTGTAACCAGTGTATGATCAACGTCATTGACATTAGTTTATGATTGACCTGTCAAGAGACCAATAAGAAGCTGACGTTCGAGTAGCTACTCCAATCAGAGGACAAGTTACTGAAGTGGGCTGGTCTGCAGGAGAGGACATGACGGAGGTGACGGCCATGTTCTGCAATACTGTTTGTATCCCTCCGCTTCAGTATTTACCTTTTGCATGATTTTGCATGTGGGGAAAATGTCACTGTAGCGCCACTGTGCCCTCGCTACTTTCCATACAAAAAGCCGTTAGGCCATTTCTTTTTCACATCTGTAATCAGCAACGTACGCCACAAATAACAATCCACGACCTATTAATGTGTTAAAGGAATAAATGTAAACTGTTGTAAAGTGTATAACCATCAAGTGTCTTGTCAGATCTTTTTTCATGACGTCAGACATTATATGTTACAATGTTCACCAGAATAGTAAAGGATGGCATAGCCTAACCAGCTCCCCACTGATTTTTCAAGCATTCACTCTGTGAAAGTTTTGCATTTTGCAGTTAGTAGTGAAACTGTAGGGCCCTAAACATGCCAAAACAAATAGATCCTTGTAGTTTACTTACAGTGTGTAATTCATCTCAGCTGTGATGTGTAGGAACACGGAGAATGGGTGGCACATCTAGATACCTGGACATGTTTTGTTTTCGTCATAGCAGTTTTCTACAGCAGGCACTTTGTGATACAGTACTGAAAATTGTGTGTGTTGTCCTTTGGGTAAACTGAGACACTGCTTGTTAGCATGTCCAATTTAATTCACAGGGGTACTGTGGGCAGCAAGCTTGTTAGTTTCCTGGTAGCACTACTCACTATTTTCAATGAGTAATACTGACAGGCAGTTTAAAGGGGCTTCTCATAATGTGATACTGTGTGTACCTGGTGAAGAGAAATAAAAGACTACTATTACAAATTTGAAGGCATCCCTTTAAATACTAGTCTCCCTCAACATATTTAAGGACCAAACATTGATTGAATTTGTCAATATTGACTTGAATATATTGTCATGTATTTTGTTAAAATGTAGACTTCATCCCTGTGCCATGTGAAGCAGAAATGTTATTGCCCTGGGAATCTGAAGTACCCATCTGCTTTGTCTTTTTTTTAAATTTGGACCTCATAGTGTTTGGAGGCCCTCATGTCCTGAGTGGTGCCACTATTCTTCTTTGTAGCCCACATCCTAAGGTAACAATGCCATGTGCAATGCCACTTTATACCACTATTTCCCACCATTCCTCCTCTTTTACAGGGCCACTTCAGTAATGTGGTTCTTCTAAACTAGTATCTCTATTCAAGACAACCAAAGAAAATCACCAATTCTAGCCCTGTGTAACTAAGTAACTCTGTATAATGGTGTTAGAGTAGCCCAGGGCCTAGATATTGAGTCATAGGGTGATCTGTTTATTCCACATTGAAACAAAATATTGTCGGGCAGAGTTCATCCATCAAGCCTCTGAAAGCAGTGGTGCAAGTGCTACCTCCAGGAAGAGATTTTTTAAAAGACTACTTTAAAAACTCATTGCATTATGCATTTCTGGTAACTTGCTGCCCATTTTATAACCCCACTGATATGCCTGCTCTTTTTCCTCTGGCATCCAAACTCGGTTTTTGGGTAGATGCTCACCCTAGTTTAAAAGCATATGTTATATCAGACCCAGTGTATTGGCACATGTCTCTGCTAGATTTTCTGCTAGAGAGAATGACAGAGAAGACCATGTGACATCGTAAGTAGATCTCATAAAGGCCATCGTGGGTTAGAAATCCGTGGTAGCAGTGTTAAAGGTTGGATTGGTATGTTGGAGACACCCTATATTCATAGAGGAAGAGTGCAACTTGAGTCTGCGAGAGCATTGGTGGAAGATGAGTCACAGGCAGATTAGACAACAGAACCAGGCATGGACAGGTCTATGGATAGGGAGAGCCCAGTAGAAAAGTAAATCAGCATTTGAGTGGCAGTGGAGGATGAGAAGCTCCAGGTCTGCTCTCCTTGCTGATGACATTTTTAAAGGGATGTAAAACGCAACAAGAAAAGAAGTAGTGTTTGATGAACCCCATGTTGATCAATATTTCTTGAGAAGTTCATCAAGTCACTTGGGTGAAATTCAGTGGAAAGTAGCAAACCAAAATCAGTGCCTGGAGGCAGGCATCACCACTGAAATACAGGGTATGGAGGGCAGCGAGATCAGGCAGCAAAAGACGGAAAAGTTCAGCAACCTAGAGAAAAGTGGCCACTGAAAGCAACCGAAAAGAGGGAATGGGCATCTGTTAACACTTTAAATTTAAATTCACTAGACTGGCTGCAACCTACAGTCAGTTATGAAGTCTGTCCATTCTGTTTATTGTAAAAATTGCAAAACTCATTGAGGCTATGCATTCCCATATTTTACATTCAATTCAATTCAATTTGCTACACAGCATTGTCAGACGCTCTTTATTAAATGATCTACAGGGTTTTAAAATTTTTCAAAAATTGAGCCCACAGCGCATAGAAATGTCTGATTGTAAATTATAGTGTACACAGTCAGTGTAAATTCTTGCTTAATAAATGTCCGATTTTCATGGATTTATTTTGTAGATGAAGTATGTCCGATTTCAGAATTTCATCTCAAAAAATGAATCTTTGACAGTTTTCTGCCCACATAAATTTTCCCATATTCTGCCCTAAAGTTCTAATCAAGCCCCTGGTGGCTGCATGTCTAAACTCTTCTTCTAAACTTGGTCATAGTGTGAAACAACCATGAGTTCACCCCCTGCTTAGCTGGCTCAATGTTTTCATGACTTGCCTTTTTATATGCTTCCTCGATCTTTCATATTCCTCTTACTTATTTCTCCTAACTCTTCTTTTTCTTCTTGCATTATAGCAAGCTGGCCCCGTTCATAACTGCTTGCAGTTAATAGTTGCTGCTCCTAATAACTACCTTGTGCTACTGTAGCTTTCATTATCTCCAAACTGGCTGCATTAATTCAATTTAAAGAACATACCCCCTGCACAATTATTTTCAGTGGCCTTTGAGAGTATATTTAAACAGTCAAAGTTCACTTTACAGTTTCACCAGTTTACAAAAATAATAGCACGCCACACACAAGTTGCTTTTTCTACGAGGCTGAAGCAATTCAAAGCCCTAGTCATGATTAAACAAGTCATCCTGTTCACATGTGCAACCTGAAGGGTGGCATACCGAACAAGTACCCTTATGACATATCAGTCCCAACACCCATCATATCCCATCTACCTGCCTGGCAACACACTGTCACTATGGTTAGGACAAAAAAGCAAAAGTGCCCTCCATGCAGTCAGTCTACCACTCACATGCACTCTACATTACCTTCACATTATTTTATTGTTTAACGATTTACTTTTATAAGGGAACTAGTGCTACATGGCACACGTATTACTCATGACTGTATTTATTAGCATCGGCTATTTTTTGAGATCCAATTCATGTCATGATGAATGAGTTAAAGTCTTGGCAATATTTTTCAGACCTTTGCAGACGAAGATTACTCATTTAATATAACTTGCAACAACCTATGCTGTGGCATGTTGTGACAATGTAGCGTATTGTGCTGTTTAGAGGAATAAATAATAAATATTACATTTTAAATATTCTGTTTGTAGATTAAAAACAAATCTTCAGAACAGCTAGTTGGTGTCAGTCTTGTCATGCTGCACCCTCTACAATCATATTTTAGCAATCAACATCAGACTATGTCTTCTTAGATCATAGGGACAACTAATTTGACTGTGACCTGTTGTTTTCAAAGCCAAGAAACCGGTTTTTAACATTGTTTCATATTCTGACAAATATCATAATTTTAGATGAAAATGCTCTCAGAGAATGGCTCTTTGACAGCAAACATAAACATAAACATTTCAAATTTTCTTTTTTGTCTTCCTCCATTGTGGACTGTCCCTGCCCACCTGTGAGCTGACAGATGGCCTTGCCTGGTTTCCATGGGAGTATTCAGGTGCCTTTGTACGCTACTCTCCTTCAATCTGCTTTCACCCCATGAGTGTGGAGTTTCATGAATGTATTTACGCTGACAGATATGAAATGTGCAGACCCACATAGAATGAAATCTAATGTCATGGACAAAGCAGCAACTTGAAACATACTTCTGAAAATAATTTACATTCAGACAGCTTTTTTATGTGACAACATGCCTCACTGTTCATAATTAATTATGATATAATATAATATAATAACAATCCAAGCTGTTTGTTCTGTAGTTTACCAAATCTACTGATTTTTACTTTAGTATCAAAAACAAAAACAAAAATTCCTCATCTCCAAGCATTTAACATGTTGAAATCAACATAGGTAAGCTCTTCAACCATTCAATGGCCACTTGTGATATGAACTGTGAGTTAAAATGAAGTGTCCTTAAGCAAGACAATCACTACCAGCTCCAGGGGTGCTGCTCTCTGGCTGACCCTGACCTCACCCATGGAGGTGGCAAGTGAGAAGAGGATTTCCCTACAGGATCAATAAAGCATCACATTATCACATATTGGTGTCCTGTGGATGGGAGTGTGTGTGTGCGCGCATGCCTGTGTGTGAATTGTGCAAATGTTAGATGCCCCACGGCAAACAAAAGAATTGTCTCTACCCTCTGCCAGGTAGGGCAGCAGAATCTCTGGCTTCCTTAATTTGTAGTGGTGGGGGTGCCATACACACGATGACCACGTGATGGCAGCACTAGACTACAGAATAATGATGAACCTGTGTGACGTTGTCTACCATGCCTGATCCCTAGAAGAAGAACACAGCGGTTATTGGATTGCTGCTGGTCCCTCTGAGGGAACCGATGAAACCAAATAAATGCTTATTTGTGTTTTTTTGTTTATTACAAATCATTCTGTACAAAATATTAAAGCTAACTAATTAACTAACTAATAAAAAAATACAAAAAATACAAAAAATACAAAAAAGATTGTCCAATTCTCATGACACCTGCAAAGCCCATGGAGCATGTGGCCTGTCATGTTCCAGAGGAGCTGCACAAGGATTAAAACCTACAAGACAGAGAATATTGATTATTCCTCATCTGAGGAGGGTATAATTTTAGATATTTAGACCAACCAATAGTAGTTCGCGCTGCAATTAGGAATTTGTCTGGCGTTTTCCCAAGGCACCTTCGTTTAACCTGCAAGGGGCTGTGCATAGCCTACCATCATTTCACTGTAATATACGCCATTAGTGTAAGATTCCTAATGGCTTGTCTTAAGCCATTGAAAAGCCCATAATTACGCCTATATTCACTTTAGTTAATTCATGACGCTTTGAAAATGATTCCTAAGAAACCTAATAGCCAAAATAAAGACTGTAGCCTCACACCTGCATGTTCTTGTGCACAAGGTTAAAAAAATGGAGACATTCATCTGAAAGTGTCTGTAATATATTCTCTTTATTGTTTTTTTTAACAAATAGTTTATTTACAAGTCAAGACGTGCCATATATTAGTTAGAAGGACCTAACTCAAAAACAAACCACCCCACAGTCCCTCTCATGTTAATTAATAGGCCTATTACTCCGGAATAATCTACATGTTCTGAAATGAAAATGTATTTTTTATTTTGAAATTTGAGCAAAGAAGTAGGAAAATATGGGAGCCTCTTTTCAACAACAGGACAATTCAAATAATCTTTATTAAACGTTTATTTTAGGTTTTGGCCTTTATTAGTGTGGCTGCGTGAATGTATGGGGAGGCACAATCAAGCCAAAAAACAGACAAGAAGTAAGATACCATATTCCAAAGACAGGCTATATTAAAAGACACGAAATGAAGGAATTTTATTTGAAAGTGAGTCGTCGAATTCAACTGTCACTGAAGACAAAATTATAAAGGATCGATCTTTCAAAATGTAGACGTGTAGGATAATTCTCTGGACAGTCGGTAGATAGAAAGAGGGTTTATGTAGGTCTAAAAAAAAGTGGTGTTCATAGTTTTTGTGGATGCAAATATTCTCTGTACAGAAAGCAGACAAAGCCAGATTATAAACTATGAAGGTGTATATAGGCTACATAAAGCATCAATACTTCCCATAGACTTACTCAAGTTACGATGAGAACAGGCTCACAGAGACCGGATGCCAAGATTTTTAAACACAGCCTGTGTAACCCAGCTAGTTAAGACCATTATGTTTTGTCTGAATGTGTGTAAACCTCGTTGGATCATCGTCAAAGTCCGTACACCCGCGGCTCACCTGGGGCCCATCGTTCATCCTCACAGGCTATAAATGAACTCTGATCCGTGTCTGTCTGTGGCGCTGCCTGCAAGTTCCTCTGTGTCATGTTAACAACTATATTCTAAGTGATCCTTGTTCAGCAATTTGTTGAGCGTGATGAAGGGGAATGTGGCCTACTGTTAGTTTTTTTGTTGTTGTTGTTGGGGGTGTTTTTTGTTGTTTTTTGTTCTTATAATGAATAGCAGGTGGTAGATTTCCAGAGTGAGTGAGTTCAAAAATGCAAACGCAAGCAAATACAAGTTTCTGTCTTTTGCACTTTTATTTCCAACTTTTTTTTACATGAACTGTAATGGACAACCACGTTGTTTTTTTCTGATAAAGGTGGTGAGCTCAGATTCGTGTAGGCATGCATTTTATGTATAGATACCAAAGTAAATAGCACCTGTACGTTAATTGTAATTAATTTTCAAATCCTATCCTAAACTCCTGCCTCGCTATCAAGGAAATACTAAACTCCATAAAGTAAGGGATCAGTCTCACTGGTCCATAATCTCCTCCACTAAAATTGTGACTTGAAATTTTCTCTAACTTCACAACACTTTTTGATTTGAATATTTTAAATTGAGTTTAAACAATTAAATAGAATGTGTTTTAAAAATAAGTTTACTTTACTTTCTTTTATCTATCTATCTATCTATCTATCTATCTGTCTGTCTGTCTATCTATCTATCTATCTGTCTGTCTGTCTGTCTGTCTGTCTATCTATATATCTATCTATCTGTCTGTCTGTCTGTCTGTCTGTCTGTCTATCTATCTATCTATCTATCTATCTATCTATCTATCTATCTGTCTATCTATCTATCTATCTATCTATCTACACACACACACACGCTTTAAAAAAGTCACATGCTAAGAA
>OOFE01050074.1:9617-30379 GCA_900323365.1 Monocentris japonica
GATGACCTTGGAGGTCTCGTGCGGATGCCACAGGGCGCTGATGCACACTTTGTCGTGGGCCTTAATCCTGTGGTAAAGCTTGGTGGTCTTCCAATCCCAGATGTTCAGCTTCCCATCCGCATCTCCAGACACCACATAGCTGGAGGAGGACAGGCAGATGAATAGAGATAGAGAGCGATAGAAAGGTTAGGACTTTGCTAAAAATGACTCCTGTTTCCACTTCAACTGCTGAAAGGTAGGAGTCTGAATTTGTGACTTTAGGTAAGGGTTGCAGTGTTGCCATGGTTACTGAAAGGAAGTTAGGTCACCTGGTGAAAGACGTGGGCGGTGGTAGGTGAGGAGGTCTTAATTGGGGCTTCAGCTAAAATTAGGGTGTTGGTCTGCCCTATTTAGCTCTCCTGGAGGAGCATATATATTAGGTGCTAAGAAACGGCTGTTCTCAACAGCTCTCTATCAACTGGACTCATTTTAGAGGAGGGGGTGAGAGACAGAGGACAAGAGGCAAGTAGAGGCATCTCTACCTGAATATACGGAGCACCAGAAGCAAGTAAATTCTTACTCTGTGTAATTTTGTATGTCAATATGTCTCTGCCCCAATGTCACAAAGACAAATTCCTATACATGTATTGCATTAAAGTGATTGTGATTTATTTGCTTTGTTTTTTGCCTCTTTCCCTTCATCAAGACATGCCCAACACTTGGACCTCTGCTGGCCTGTGTTGATTTTGTTGGCATGTTTTCCTTAATCAATTTAGAGCATTCCCTTGTTTACCATTTAGGTTTTGTCTATTAACCATAAATTCACAAGGCTCACTGGATCTGACATACTGCACAAACAATGGGGAGAAAGATCATGGGAAAACAGAGGAGTGGTCCGTAGCATCGTGGACCACTTATAACACAGGACTAATTCAAGAATTGTTTCAATCTCAGGTCAGAGTTCATCTCTGGAGGAAGCTACGTAACTCTGGTCTGTGTCACAGATAAGCATTTTAATTGCACTTTTTAATGTTGTAGTAACTTGGTGCTACAGTCTGAGCATTTCATCTTTCTTCTGATCTGATACCGTTTCATTATTTCCTGACATGCCATGTCTTGTTGTCATTTCTTGTTTGTTATTTGTTCTTCTCTGTTGTAGATGTACGTATATCCATGCATTTTCCCTAATCAATACAACTCTTCTTCTGTTTCCCTTCTGATGGTGGAATAAGAAAATTGAGTACGAAAGTAAAGCCATACCTCATGTCTGGTGAGAAGTCCACCTGGCAGGCATAGCCAGCCACCATGTGGCCCTTGAAGATCTTCTTCTTGTTCAGGCGGAAGCGGTTTTGGGCCCCGAAGATCAGAATCTGGTTGTCCATTGACTGGCAGGCTAGCCATTTACCTGGGGTTGGACAAGCAGCGTTTTATTGACTGATAAAGTAGAACGTAGTAGAATTGAATACTGTCATAGTGACACAATACCAAAGTTTTACAATACCTGTGATGCCGAAGATTCTACCAAAGTACTACAGTATTGCAAGTCAAACATATAGCCCCATTTTAAAGAATGTAATGACAAGGCAAACGTGTGAAAGAGCCGAATGAGCGTCTGATTCTCTACATTTGAATGTAATCAACCAGTAGATTCCAGTATTCTTAGGTGCAGCATCATGACGGTCCTTGGAGCTTTTCTGGTATAGTATTGTCGGCTGAAATTGGCATCATGACAACTCTGACCTAGTGGGACGTCATTTGGAGTAACATGTTCAACAATAGGGACGTGGCATTTGGTAGAATGTGCTTGAGGCAAACAATTCATGCACATTTATGTATATAAGCCACAATGCACTTGATTAAACTTGTGTAGTTTTGAACTGAAATTTAACTAAAACACCCATTGGACATAGATGGCCAAGAACAATGGTGAATTAAGCTTTTACAGTAAGAAAGTTAAGGAAAAAAGTTTGAGTCTGAGTGGACTATATACTACTCTCCCCCCAATAAATGGGAAAGATTGAGGCAATTTAGGAAAAAATGAAGTTTTTATCAGTGATTGCTCACTTGAAATCTACTTAGCAGAGCATTTCAGCTCCTGACAACACTCTCAAAGTCTTGAAGTCACTACACAGTGATGGAGGCAGCGCTTCAGTGTCAAAGCATTTCACGAATCACTGCACTTCTTGAAAAGAAACATGATGGAAATCATTAATGTGGATGAAAGTGTGTATGTGTGTGCGCGTGCATGAGAAAGAGATCCAGTGTTGCGTTGTGTGTGTGTGTATTCCCGTCTTACAACCTGCCTTCTGATCCATAAATGAAAAAGACACAAATATCAACTGCAATATGTGGGGGGGAATGAAAACAACTTGGTCAATTTTACATACTCAAGCTCTGCCTCTTTTGTTAAGATAGGAAGGGATGGGAAAAGACAGAACAGGAGAGAGGCTCTGAATGTGGTGGCAGGGGGGCTGGGTGCCATTTAGGCATGAGAGGAAACTGAATGGTCCCCCACTGTGAACACATTCATTATTGGAGAGAAACAAACCATGTTGGGACAAATAAGAACAATGCCCAAAGGAAGAAAGGACAGGAGAGGAGCGAGGGAGGGCGGGAGAGTGGAAAGGAGTGCAGAATCAAAACAGGGAGAGGGAAGGAAATGGAAGAGGACAGAAGAGGTGAGTTTGATGGTAGTTGAAATTGGCGAGTAGAGTAACAAGGAATTCATGCTTCAAAAAGGAGGTGTCTGGTTTGGAGGGGAAGATGGTCTGCTTCTTCTGTTTGGGCTGTTTGATGTGTTGTGCCACATATTTTGGCCACTGGTTTCAGTGGTTGGCTACTTCACATCTATGTGAGCCTGTCCATTTAGCCATGTGGAGGAAGGGTCATTCTATTACTACACATCTCCCAATGAGTCACACTCATGAATTTACCCCAAGGCTTCAAAAAAATAAATCTGAACTGAGCCTGCCTTGGTATTTTTCTCATGAACAATGACCAATGCTAGGAGGTATGAACCTACTGTAATGTGGCGACATAGATTTATGCTCTCCAGTGTCCTCTGTATGACTGTGTTTGGGTGTTTTGCCATCATTGACCACTCACCATTGGGAGAGAGCGTAACCGCTGGCATAGAGTGCATACTGGGTTCTGCAATGTACTTGAAGTCCACAGGGATGTCCCTAGAAAACACATAGCACGGTGAGTACACTTTAAGGTGAGTTTAATTGAAATTGCAACCCTCTCCCCACCAAAGCAAAAATACCTCAAAAGGAAACATTCATAAAGCTGTATTTTGCTTACTCAGACAGCTTAGGCAATCTCAATAATGCTCATTACAGTACAGAAAGCAGTGATGGTAAAAGCCCAAATCACAGCTATGTAAATAACTGCATGCGATCTGAAAGATGTTTTTTATGCTAGCTGAGCTTTAGTGGCCTGCACAAGACCATCCAATGCTACAACACTAGAGTGCATGTGTGTATGTGTATGACAGTGACCTGTGGGATTTGTGCAGATCAAGTGTGACTAACGTATCTGCTTCTGTCTGTTTGTATGTGGGTGTATTAAATGCCCATATGTACGATCTTTCTAGCTGCCTTAACAGAGGCCATGTCTGTCTCTCTCTGTGATGACTAACAGTTGGAGCAAAGCGCTCGCACCATCTCCGCACAGGCACCACAACAAAAATGGGCTTTGAAGAAATAAAGAGAAAAGTTGAATGTGAAATGCATACAAACATTGCATACAAACATCACACACACTTAAAAGGGACCTCTAGGTTTGTCAGAGCCAATGTCTGCAGACAAGCCAAGCTAAACTCTGAGAACAAAACAAAGCATCAGATCTCTCCCTCTGAGCTCCAAAAATAACCGATGTGAACGTTTCTTGTTTGGAGACAATTTTGAGGGTGAGTGGGAGAAGGGATGATTTTTTGAGGAGAGGAAGAAAGGAAAGGGATGTGAAAAATTATTTACAAGCTAGTGATGTTCATGAATAATAGATGAGTGATTGTTCTTTGTCAGTATTTTGGTATAAATTAACTTTAACCCGCTAATCAAGTTAGGCATAAACTCTCCAGTGAGGTTGAGGTTTATAATCAGGGCAGTCCCGTGCAGGGGGCATCTTGGGTGAAAAACAATTGAGAAAACTGCTTAAAATGAGCCTCTTTTCTTAACAAGCTAAGAGCATGCTGGAAACAAATGAGTGAACCTGAGTGCTTGGATGGGCTAACTGCTTATTTTCTGACGAGTGGCGTTGTTGATTCTAACAGTGTCCTTTGCTCCATCTCTGCCATATTTTCAGTCTATAATTTTTTTCCTCCATCTATCATCATCATTCCAAATGCTCCTCCAAGCACACCGTTTCATCCCTCTCTGAACGACGTCTTGATAATAAAGAGCTGGCACAGTGCAGCACTTTTTATATTGATTGTAATCCTCCTCCAACGCACATACTGACTCTCCGTTCTCTGATGATAAACCTCTGCTGCAGATAAAGTACTCTCCCCCGAAAACTCTTGAGTGTGTGTGTATGTGAAAATGAGGATAGAATTTCAATTATGTGTAGGCGTTTGCAGCATGATGTGACTGATTTCTAGATCCGCTGCCTCACAATCTTTCCCACCATCCTTCAATATCTCTCCCCGTCCCTTCCTGCCAGCCTCCACTTCTGTTCTGGTGATATGAAGCTCCGTTCTGGTAAATTTAGCCTAATGCTGGTATGCAGTAGCTCTCACAAGGGGGTTTAGAGTGAGGGGAAAGGGAAGGAGGCACAAGCCAAGAGCCAGGTGGTATCTGTGGGAGAGAGGGGGACAGTAAAGCCTCTCTTTGGCCTAACGTAACCCCCTGCCCGCTTGCTCCCACGCTGCACTAACAAAGCTCATGGGAGTCCCCCCTAAACAAGTGTTTAAAGTAGACTGCTTGAATACTGTTCTTTTGCTCCAACCCTCAGCTCTCCGACTAACGGGTATGCGAAAAACAAAACAAATCCCGTTTCTTCTCACTGGTTAATCCCAAATTACTGATATTATGTGGAAGAACTGAACAGTGTTGACAGAAAGAAAATACACAAATGGTGCTCCTCGAATAAAAAAGGGACCCCTACCAAGAATCCCCGGGTTGCCTCCTTATCAGCAGGTTGTTAAATATTTATCATCTTAGAGCAGCAAACACCAGAGTTTGTTTATCGCCACGGGAACCCCCAGCTAATTTGCAAGCCGTTCTTGACGGGCTCTGCTGATTGGTCACTGAGCACAGACTTAGACAGCAGTAGTACATGTAACGGCGATTCTTTAATATAAATAAACTAGTGGAAAATACAAGTAAACCTCAGTCACTAAGTGAGATAACATGAAATGCAGGTGCCTCGTCTCTGCGATTGCAGTGCATGCAGTGAAGGAAACCAGGGGAGATTTTAAAAGGAAAGTAACGGTTTTGAACTTCATCAGACCTGCCAGTCAGCCTGGTGCATCCTCCATTCTAGTAATCTAATTTGTGGGACCACTGTAGAATCCTTATCATTTATTTAAATATGGCTCAAACCATGGTGGAGGATATGACTCAGTGCAGATTAGCAGCACAGCTGGGTGACCTTTGTACAAGAGAGGGTCGGCTGGAGGTTTGTTGATGTGTTGCGTCGGCCTGTCTCATTAATGACAACGATGAAAGGAGCAACGAGCAGAACAAATGTCTGATTTCTTCAGAAGAGGGTAGAGTATAAAAAAAAAAAAAGTATACTCTTTTGTAGTTCAAATGTTTGTCCTCAGTGTTATTGTTAAAGAGGACAAAAGAGACGAGACACAGAAACAACTGTGGCCTCTACTAACACCATAGCCTTGCCACCACACGTACAGCATCTGACTCGAGTTCTTCTGCCTCCCCCACCTCTTCAAATGTTTCATGTTCCCTTCTCCATCAATTTTTAAATTCATCCAGGGAAGGTTGACTGAGAATTAATGTTTTTCCAGGAACCCCATGGCTCACATTTGTAATGTTACATGTATTCATCCTAGCAGCTGCCCAGTACAACCAGTCTTTCACCGTTGTCCACTGAGCATTGGGGGTTATGTGCCTTGCACAGCTGTTGAGTCACCCCTCCTCACTTCTAAAATGAGTATTTCAAACACAAATACTGCATTAGTAGTTCAGGATGTTTAGTTGGTCTGTTGAGTACTCACCATTCCCATACTCTAAGACTCTTGTCATCCGACGTGCTGACAAAGCGGCGGTTCTCGTCCACGAAGGTGATGGTGTTGACGGCACCCAGGTGACGGTCGTACTCCTGAACCACCTCGCCTGTCCTGATGTCCCACTGAGAGAGACAAAGACAGAGACAGAGAGGAGACAGGTTCGTCAATTACAGGCTGAAACAAAATTACGTGGATTATTACAATGGCTCTTGTGCAGGGCTGATTAGTAGAATAAATCCAACTTGTCTTACTTCACCCATACCGTGGGGTTAACTTACTCTGCGCTGATGCAGTGAAATGACTTAACTGCAGTGATGTGGTGGCACTAACCAGCTATGAAGCAGTCTCCAGTCACTTCTTTTTCTTTCATACTTTATCAAACAAAAACATCATCCACACATGAAGTGTAAAGGATGGACAACCAAACAGAACAGACCTCCAGGCAAGAGTCAATAGGCTGCATTTCAGCCCAAACAGATTTCACATATAATTCTACTATGCTGTTTTTTATCCCACCCTTCGGCTGTTCTCAAGAGGAGCCATCTGCTCTCAAACTGCACAATTTTATGATAACCATAATTATTTTCTAGATAGTGTGATCGTGACTATCTCATCTGGACAATTTAGGGGAGAAACTTTTCACATCTTACAGCAGCATCTTGAGCCTCTTCAACTACGGCAAAAACTATATTGCCCTATGATTATTAATTGTAGAAACCAAAATTATGGTATACGACTATACACAATTAAACATGCAGCCCCAACTTGGAAACCGTTGTTTTCTCTCTATTCTGTAATTATGTTGCTGACACAGAAATCAACAATCTCCATTTGTAGTGGTTCAGTGTTCCTTGTTCTAGAAACAGTTTACCATTGTAGCTATGCATTTGCCACTTTTATCACAGGTCTCTCTTCCCTCCGCCTCTCTTCCACCATATCGTTGCCCATGATTAATGACTTGCTCTAGTCCTGTCACCCACTGAGGCTCTTGCCACGCACACAACTATACACACACACATACACTTCTAGTCTAGATGAGACAGGAGTGTATTTCATGCTCCTGTGGGCATAGGGGTGTATGTGTACATAAAAATGCATGTGAGCATCTGCCTGGCCAATTGGGAAATACATGTGCGGCGATGACAGGATGTGAATTCGATACCGCTAACAGTTCACAGTGCAGCAAGCGCCGACTCTACCTGAACAATCTTCTTATCAGACATGCCGGCCACAAAAAGATTCTGTTTGTCCTCGTCTGGGTTGAACTTGACGCAATATGGCACCTTCCTGTTGGTGAAGCGGGAGATGCACTGGCCTGTGGAGGGAAGCAAATTGAAAATCAGAGTCCCAGAACAATCCAGTGGCTTTTCAAAAAGGAACACTCAAGCTGTTTAAAAGTTAAGGACATAGACTGAAACTTGCAATGCTGTCTGCACTGTCCCTGCAGGCAGCTACAACTCAGCTATAATACAATAAATTCAGTCTTTCCTCTATATTCATCCAGTGGGGGTGAATCACCACAGGAATGATGGCACCCCCACTACTAGAGAAAATGGGGAATTAAAATAACTGTGATTTACAAAACCTTTCCTATAAAACACAAAGAAATGTAGTTCCAATTAGAAAGAATAATTTTGTAAAAACAATCTTTCAGCGCTACAACTTAACTGGGAAGTGAAATTCAAACTTGTTCACATCAAGCTTAGTCATCACAATGATTGATAAGGAAAGTAAAGAACCTATTCCACCCAGTCATGAATTAACACCATCAGCATAATAGTTTGGTTAATGTGGCTTCAAAGGGGATCCTGCTAGCAACCAGTGGAGGATTAAACTCTCTTCTGCCCTCTGCTGGAATGGCACACTACAGTGGTGAGGGGGCAGGAAATCAGATGGAAGTGCATGTGTACAACCTGCTTAGCTACACTTAAAGTACTAGTCACCATACCAATCAATACCAATCCAATTCAATTCAATACCAATAATAAGTATAATATCTAAAAATTGTTTAATCGAAAAGTTGTTTCAATATCCAGTTATTTCCAGAAGATATTGTACATCATCGGCATAAAATACAAAAGGTGCCAGAACTGTAAACACCGTCTGGAGAAGACAATGAAATTGAATTGAATTTCCGCTGGCAGAACACATTTGGTCAAAGCATTGAATTCCATATTGAATTTTATCTTTCATAATGGTGTCGAAGTAGTGCTGAAATTTTGGTTGCCGTGACAACACTAGTAAGTACAGCCTTTAACCATGTTGTCCATGGCGGGCTAGCTTAGCACAAGGTTTTCTTCTGTGTGCTCTCACAATAGGTATTCAGAGATGAGATATGCAGGTGCTGTACACTTCCCTTAACTCAATTATTTTGGACCAATAATTTGTTTGAACTTCAACAGATAAGCGGCTGTGGATATAAGAGTTGAAGAGCCCACCTGTCTCAGAGTCCCACAGTTTGAGATAGCGGTCATAGGCAGCACTGAGGAACTGGGTCCCGCTGTTGTTGAAGCAAATGTCTCGTACTGCTTTACTGTGGCCTAAAGTGAGACAAGGGAAATTACACACGTATTATAAACAAATACATACATATACTGTAGGCTGGGAGAATTTACTTGCATATGTTCCCCGGTCTTGTTACGGAGTCTGCCAGCTGCCATTCTTTGATACACAATTCATTTGCGGAACATAAAATCTCATCATAGAAAGTAAGGGTTGTTGAGAAAGATGAAGTGAACTGAGGGAGGTGAAGGGGATGGATTCTTTAAATGAGCCTGGAGAGGAGAGAGGAGGAGAAAAAAAAATGAGACACAGGCTCTATCAGTCTTCTCCAACTTTCTCCACCTTCCCTTCCTAATCCCAATCTATGCATCCCTCTGGCTCTCTCTTAAAAACAGTCTAGGTGATGCGAGGTACCTCTGAGGGCAGTGCACCCAGACGCCACCCTTGTTAAAACTGGCTTTTATCAGGGCTACATGGTTTCCACGGCGATAACAGAGCCTACTGAGGCAAAGTGTCTGCCCGCTCGGCTCGCTTCCTCTAACTCTGCTTGCTGGCAGAACAAAGGCAATGCCGCCGCTGCAGAAAGCCTTGATGGTTTAAGTATGTGCACACGTACACAACAGCGCACACACACACACACACACACACACAAACTATAGACCCTCTCTTCCAGATTGCTGCATCCAAACATGAAAATACACACATACACATATTCCTAACTGTTCCTTCTTGCTTCTGACAAACTCCAAGCACAAACAAGACAACAACGCTGTGTGTGAGTACGGTTCATTATAGATAACGCACAACAGCATAATGAACTCAATTTAGATGACATTAATAAAAATGTTTTATAATCAATAGGATGGGAGGGTAAGCAAGTAGGAATATTAAAAAAAGAGAAGAATTATATTCTCTTAAATGACATCCCTGAGAGTGGTAACATGAACGTCAGTGATAAGGGAAAAAAAGTAGTCCATGTTTTAGTGTGGCAGAAATAATGAATGAAGCTGATATATTGATTGAATGGCACACTGTACAGTAAGGTTATCTACTTTCAAAACCAAAAAAAAAAAAACACATTAACCACAACAACAGCAGCAGCAGCTGCGGCGGCTCTGCTGCTTCTCCTCACTCTCTCTTTGGGTTTATGCACTCCTAAACTGCGTTCTTTCTTCTTGCACGCCCTTTCCTCTCCATCTCTTGTGCCCTCCACCTCTTTCCCCCAGCCCCTGGGCTGCTGAATTATGCATGCTCTGTGAAGGAGCTGACAAGCAGAACACAGCTGAAGGGAAACAATCTCCATTCTAACAGCTCGCTGTCTCTGGGAAGACTGGCCTGCATGCATTACCCCAACACCACCCAAAAAACCCCACACCTTCCCCCAACGGTCAGCAGACGTGTCATTAACGTTCTTGTAACGCTGGGCTCACATTCTCACTGTTCTGTGTATTTCCATAAAGGCGGACTGCGTTTCAGATCTTGACCATCAGCATGTTTGATTTGATGATCCATTGTTGGTGGTAAAATGTTCTGCCTCTGTGGTGCATTTCACAATATTCTGACACCGTTTCCGAGTAATTAGTTTACCTTGGATTATCTGTGAATTTGCATTAATCCGCCAGTGTGCTGAGACAGAGGCTACATCCACACTAATAAAACTCTGTTTTAAAACGAACACCATCTCCGTCCACACAAGCGTATTAGCACCGTTTCAGAAATTATCTCCGTCCATACTAACACGCCTGAAAACGCATATCACATGACCATTCGCCTACACTGGGCACGCGCGTGCCGGTGTAAACAGGAAGTAGATTGTCTGCTCTGCTGTTGCTTAGTTGCAGAAAATACCGTTGCCTATAACAGCAATGGCGAAAAGTAAGAGCAGAGATTGCTTTGTTTGGATGGGCGACGAGGTGGAACTGTTACTGAAAGTAACAAATGAGTTTAAGGCGGTCAACGCAGCGGAGAACATAGTTTTCCCGCTGGTAGGTGTCGTTTGTTTTCTTCCGGAAAAGGGTCACGTGATAGGGGAGTGATGAATCAGGGAAGTTTCCGCACATCCACACTAAAACGCAACCCCGGGAGTTTTAAAACTAAAAGGGGGTCAGCATTGTTTTAAAAAGTCTCCGTTTTAGGGGTTCCAAAACGCCGGAGTAGTGTGGATGCTAGGCGTAAACGTAGCAAAAGTTATGCGTTTTAAAAAGAAAACGTATTAGTGTGGATGTAGCCTGAGAGAGACAAAACTAAATTTGGGATGAGGACTGATGTCCTTGATGAGAACTCGGCTCACTTACCGATAAATGTCCGTATACACCTCCTCTCGTTGTACACTTCCCACAGCTGTAGAGAGAGGGAGATCAAAAGAAAGGTGAACACAGATTCTGCCAAAAGCACTATGTGCCTCTGACAGGGTCTGACAGACAAATAGCCTCTCCATCAACTGACAGACAACAGAGCTCCTTCAAACCCACCCTCATTAACATTTCTAAGACGCTCTCCTTCAAATCAGCAGGGTGTTAGTTAGACCTGTGTCACACAGTTACAGGTAAGAGGTTCAGCAAGGCCATTTGACTGAAACTAGCAGGTCTACTCCAATAACAGCAGGAGATTAGCTTAGATTAGTCAAGGACAGGGGGAAAAAAAAGACAACGATGGAAAGAGAAAGAGGGGAAATGGTTTTCTTTCCGAGCCTCGGGCAATATAAAAAGATGAGGAAGACATATTTTACTGGTGAAGGGAAGACAAACTGTGAGCTCAAAGAGAAAGAAAGGATAAAGAGAATTGTATAAATGAAAGCAGGCAAATGTTAAAAGAATACACAACTTCTTCAACATCGACTTACCATTGCATGACATAAAAATTGGAACAATGTCACTTCTGCAGCCAGTATATATTTTGCTTGCTAGGATGTACTCTAACACTTGCAGTGCATGTTTCATCGACAATACAAGCTAGCTTTGCATCATCCCAAAAGCAAAGCAACAGTCTAAATTCTGAACACACACTCACTGCACAATGGTCAACTGATCAAAGGGTTTCTTTGCAAAAAAACCCTATGTATTAATTTAGAAGTCTGTGTGGTATTTTCATGTTTTTTTTTGTTTTTTTTTTAAAATCCAGTGGTGTTTCATACCTTGATCTTACAGTCCATGGAGCAGGAGAGAAGTAGATGACCGGAGTTAGGGAACAGTCTGATAGCACTGACTCCCTTAAAAAAAAAAAAAAGAGGCAGATGAGGGATTCATATTTTTAACATTAACATTAATTAATATTAGTAAAAGGGCAATAGTGGTCCTTATATGCATATTTAAGTCAGTGTTGATTTGTTTCTCAACATTTTTGGATTGGTGACGATAGTATAGCTGATACAGCTAGATTACTTATAATTAGTCCTAGTCTAATGTAGTCTTTAGCCTAGTGTCAAGGAGCGTAACATGTCATCAAGGGCATAGCGAGGCCAAATGCAATAGCAACACACCACCTCTCTTTACCATATAGAAGGTATGTGTTCACACTCTCGGGTTTGATTGGACTTGGCCATCTCTTTTGCTAATAAAACAGATCTAAGGGGAGACATAAGCTGAATGCCAATGCTACCGAGGCAATGATTATGCCTGCCATGCTGCTGTGTCATTCCTACTACCCTGCCTCTGCAACAGCTATCTCAGTTCTGATGACTTTCTTCAAATTAACAAGCTCTCTTCAGAAAATGTGTCACAAAATTTATCTGTCAAACTGTATAGGGCTTACCCTCATCCATCCATTATCTCAACATCAGCACTTTCACATAGTGATAGTCTTTTCATCCCTCTTTTTATTTCAAATTAGACTCTGAAGGTGGTGACTATTCCTGTGCAGAGCTGATATAGGCCAATTTAAGACTTGAGTGATTCCTCTCTCCCTGAAGCAGACTGGCAGATCTGATGCTTGAATCAGATCATCTCTGGAATAACTCAGAGGCTTGCATTAGCTATTATATTTGTATTCTAAAGATGCTGTTAAGACAGAAATAATCATGGCTAAGTCAGGGACAAGCTGTTCATCTGCGGTAGTGTTATGCACTTTTTCAAGAGTGCCCAGAAGGCCTTTACTGACTGCCTCTGAAATTTTTACTAGGACTACATAATGAAATTCTCTCCCACTGTCTTGCATACAAACAAACAAATCTAAGTGCACTGTTCTTCAGTTTATCTCAGAATGTGTTCAGGTGAAAAACACTGCAGCATTAGCACTCATCAGCATCAACAGAGCCGGCCCTTGGCACATCCTAACAGCTGGGAGATAGTGGAGCAACAGACATGCTGTCTGTCATGTAAACGGCATATGCACACACACAAACTGTCCATTTAATTTCCCACTGACCTTGGTGTGTCCAGACCAGACATGAATCTGCTTCTTGGGCAGGTAACACTTGTCCGGGACATCCACACTACGCAGGTTGATACCCACGTCCTGTGGGACGTGGAGGTAGGACCTGCCCTGGTAATCGTACATGTCTTTGACTGGGGGAAGAATAACACAGAAAAAGACACCATGTGAGACACCTGCCCCATTTTCCTAAATTGTCCATTTGCTTTACAATACACAAAACACAAAATCTTTTTCACATTCAACATACCAAACAAACATTAAAATCTCAGCATTAGAATGCAGTGAGCAGTACAGTCATGTGTATGTCTAATTAAAGCAGAGAGGGCCAGGCTACCATGGAGAACGGTCTTCTCTTCTGCTGGAGCATCTTCCTCGTTCCTTCCCTTCTTCTGCCTCTTGGCCGTGATCTCATCCAGCTCCTTCTGCTCCTCCTGTAAACCAATCACAATTCACAAGACTTACTAAACAGTTGTCATCAAGGGCATAGTGGAGAACATGGTCAAAGCAACATGAAGCTGTGTTGATATCCAATGTGCTGGCTGGGGCAAAGGGGATCAATGAGTAGTAGTAAGTAATTATGCTTTTTTAGAGCAATTCTTTTACACTATACACTATATTTTCACTGGTTTAGCAGGCAAAATGAAAACATCCTTTTTTCATAAATGCAAGTAATTTATTACTCTAAAATGTTGATAATGACAGTACATAATGCACAGCAAAATGACTTTAAAAAAAAAAATTGATTGATTGACAGGGAACAAATTTGAAATGTATGGTTTTGAACAACTCTGTCAAATCCCAAAGCATAAATCGACTGTGTTCATGAATGAGCCATCATAACAAACTGATAGATGATTTTTTTATAAATGTAACCAGCAATAATAAGAAAAACAACAAAGGGGAAATTCATGAGGCTGATATGTCTCCATTCATCTGTCTTGCCAGTACATTAATCGGACCTGAGGTTCCGCTTTGCCAACACAGAAGCTAGATGCTGCTGGCTCTTGTTGCAGGAACTGACTGTGAGTAATGGTCAGTGCCCAAAAAAGAGCCAGCTTGATTCACCATGCTCAGAAAGCACTGCCACACAGTGCATAACTTTGCAGTTTCAACTCACTTCCTTTCACAACAAAGGGAACACTCTTTTACTATCTGTCTTGTATAGTTTCTTAGTACCTGCCGCCATGTCCACTCCACACAACTAACTCTAAAGCAGTGCCCAATCTGACTGGTTAGAAAAAGCACACGAGAGAGGAGAGCGGACCAGTGGAAGAAGAGCAGGGCAAAGATACCAGGCATATCACCAGGTAATAAAAATAGTAAGACCAGAAACATGATTGAGCACAATCAACTGGCCAAAGTCACCATCTTACTGGCCCCAGGCCATTGGACGGTTATTACTATCAAACCCTGGACAGTTCTGCGTCTTCCTGCCTAGCTGCATTATTAGAGGAGAAGTCCATTACTTCTGTGAGGGAACAGTAATCTCAAACATTCAGCCAAAACACTATTATATATTATGATGAACATAGCATTACCTCTGATGGTTTAGCCACATCTTTCTCATCTTTATATTTTGCCCATGGTCCAAGGAAGTTGTCAATCTCTGCTGCTTCTCCTCCTTTCACCTTTTTCCTTTTCTCTGACTTCTTAGGTGCGGTCTCAAACACAGTTAGCCCTGCAGGGAAGAACAGCCACCAGAGATCTGGTAAATGTATTTCCCCTCAATAAATAGTTTTTATGAAATAATGTGCAACATATAGCACAAAAACAGTGTTATGCAGTCAGATACAGTCAAGCAGCTTAGCAATACATGGTGATGAAGGATTACCTTTATTTTTCTCAGCCTCATCCACTGCCCCAATGTAGCTTACTTGGCTTGTGTCAGCAGATGGATCTAAGGCATAGCCTGCAAGCAGAGTGAAGAGTTTGTTAATGACTCTTAAAAAACAAACCAAAAAAAAAACAGCAAACATGAGAATGAGCCTATCTACAAACTTTCCAGTCAGACCAGCTAGAGCAGCTTACCAAATGTGGAGAATGTTCTCCTTTGCTGTTCAAACATGAAGTCGTTGACGTGAGCAGGTTCCGCATAACCAGATAACATGTTCCTAGGGGCAGCCATCTGCTTGCTTTTATATGGGTTCAGCGGCCCAAACTAACGCAAAACAATAAATACAGATACAATTAATAATAATAAATCAATACCTTTTTGATGGGAACTTCTTCTCACATAATAGATACCCAATAAGAACGGCTTGGGTAACACTGGACATATTCATTCACGTAATAGTAGTTTCTTCCAGTGATTGTGAGACATACCTCTGGTGCAAACATAGTTTCATATGTAGGGTTGTAGTTGACTTCTTTCAATGAGGGGTCCAAATGTGTGCCTGTCTCAACAGCCTCCTAACATGAAGAGGAACATCATCAGCAAATTAAAGCAATACATCACCTTTGCTTTGTCTTGATAAAAAATTACAATTCAATAATTCCCCTAGCTGTTAAAAGATAACAAGCTGACCTCTTCCTCTGAACTAGTTTAAGATACCCGTTTTCCTTTCATTTATTTATTTAGCCTTGAATGTTCCCTAATGTGCCAGCTCTAATAGAGAGAACATCATGCCAAACTCCATTTTTGTTTATTTTATGCCACTTTAGGTATATACCTGATAAAACACGACTTAAGCCCTTTCACGAATCCCCAGGGTGTTCTGGTAACGTCGGTATATGGATGATTAACCAAGCAACATTTTGTTCAAATTTTTACAATTGATTGCCACTGGTCGCTACCGCCCTGTCCCAGCACGAAGAGTGTGTGAGTAACAGTTGAACCAATTATAAAGTTGAATTCTTGGAATATGTGTTGCTTGGTGTATAGAAGAGTGGATCGTAACGATTAGTAAAAAGTCTTAATCATGTTTTGAACGGGCACGGACCTTTGCTGATAAGCAAGGCAACATTAAACTGCCTGGTTACTGAATGGAGTTGGCCGTAAGTTAATCTCTCCATACAACACAGAACGTGAAATACCGGGGCTATGAGTATATTAACAATATTGTTAATCCAATTCAGTTTATTTACTCATGGACACAATCTTCCTGTTTGCCCCTTCAATCCTTCCCCGCTACTAACGTTACTATTATTTAGTTAAAATGAACGGGTAGCGTCATGTACAATGGAATTATTTGTTCACGCTTTACACAATCATGCTTCGTGAGTCTTGTAAAACTTCGCGTTGTCTGCCGAAGTTTTACAGAAGTTTTAAGTGGCTATATTACTAACAAAGATTAGCGCGGCCAGTTAACGTTTATAACGTACAAGCTAACGTTAGCTAGCTGGTTAGCTTACCTTTACGGCGACCTCGGGAGCAGAATTGAGAACAGCCAGAGACAAGGTGTGTCCAGATTGTAGAGGTTTAAGGTGTGCTGTAGCATCAGGATCCACTTTCTCGGGACTAGTATTAGATTCAGACTCATTTTCGGACTCTGAATCGCTACCGTACGAAACGAGGGAAGCTATGGCAGCAGACATATTGGCTGTTGTGAATTTACCGGAAGCATGAAGGCGGTACTTCCGTAGTAAAAAAACAAAAAGTAAAATCCAAAGAAATGTTGATTATTTGGACCATGATTAATTATGAACATAATTTCGACCATTATCGGGACTAGTAATGACTACCAAATTCTTAGTAGTTTAACTGCCAAGAGGACAGTGATGCATAATTGAACGTAAGTATCCTTGTTGATTACTTAATTGGCAATATAGTACAAGGTAACACTGGATAAAATTAATATTACTGGACTGGGATCAATGAATGCTATAGTGAAATGTGACTTGATATGTACAGTGAGGGCTGGGATAATCAAATCGACTAGCATTTCCCTACCATCGATTGGTCAATGCAACATGGCAGTTTGAGGTAACTAGCCAATCATGCGAGCGTGCACGTTTTCTGTGCTCCTTCTCCAGCAGTTGCCTGGGACGCTTTCTCGCGCCCCAACAATAGAGTGGTACGTACCATTATCACTGTTTATAATAGGGATATTTTCTGGCGAATACACGCGATTTAACATTATTTACTGTGAAAAAAATACGTTTTCCCGCACATGGGTAAAATTAATTATTATCTTTTGTCACGAAACCCGTCGTCAGTTTGACCGGGCTAGGTTTAATGCCCATATCACTAATATCTACCCAGCGGATCCCTTTGGAAAAGAGTGTCTTGATCCCCTCTCTGCTGTCTCTTCCAGCAGGACTCTACTCATTTTTAACGGAGGATATCACTGACAGCACCAATATGGACCCAAACTGGAGATTTAGATTCTTGGACACGGTGGCATGCTCTGCAACTCAATAGGAATGGCAAGCCAATAAGAGGAACTAAACAAGCGTTTCAGGTAATGTAATAACACATTGCGCACGTCTGGAACTAACGAGTTGTTTTTTATGAACTGGAAAATGTGACTTCACCGCGTTAATGCATCCCACCACAGCAGCAAGTCACTGCTTTTAAACTGTCCCCATGTTTTACAGTTAGAAACTGGAGCTAGCTGACTAGTAACGTCCGTGGTAATTCAACACTGTCTGGCCATCATTGTACAACAATAACTCAGTACACAGGTGGCAGATGTGGCAAATGAATGTTGACAACGCTAGGACTCCAAACTACTCCAAATAGTGCTTTTTAAAGTACTAATTGGATGTTTCTATCTGAGGAAATGTGCTATTCGTAAACTGACCACTTGAAGGAAGCTAGATTGTAAAGCTCCACATCTGCATGAGCTCCCGCAGCAGCATATATTGACATTTAGTCTGAAGAATATCATGTGGGTGAGAAACTGGGGCGCAATAAATCTTTGCAATTCCTCGTATTTTTTTTTTTTTTTTTTTTTAGAAACTCTAGCAATGACCCGATTTCAATCTAATCTACAGATATACAGATGTGGCGTGTCAGTTTCGCGAACCAATACCATTGACATTGCGTGATTTAATTATCCTACTAAGAATGCAGTGACTTGCCTCAGAGAGGATGGGAGCTGAGGTCGTATATTCTAGCCAGCTTGGTTTGCAGTCATGGGGGATGGTAGCCCTCAACCCACTGAAAATCATGCTTTGTGAAATCCGAAACCTTCTGTATAGTACTTCAAGTGTAGCAAGAAAAGTGTGCATGAGCAAGATAGTGAATGTTTTGCACAGATAAGCTTGTATCAGTGTTGCATCCAGAATCATATCTGGTCACAGCTAGAAGACATGTGGGGCATTACATGAGGGCAGAACATGAAGTGCTGCATGGCAGGGTTTAAATTAAACCCATACATTACCTGCAGTCTAGCCAATTAAATCCAACCAGGAGTGGGCTCTTTTTCAAGCAGGTCCTCATGGCTTGGAATACTACAGGCAACTGTTACATCTTGTTTAAAGCAAGCTACCCACTTATTGATATTTGTCCCTAGCTGTTGTAAAATGAAAGCTAGTCTCTAGAGCTAGGAGGAGCCTGTAGTAGAAATATGCAGTCAAATCCGTAGTTGATGGATAAATTACCATTGTATAGATAGGCTGTAGCGGAGCCATTCACAGAAATCTACAGTGTCCATCTGCAGCTTTGGATAGTAGATTAGTAGACCATAGATATAGTAGTAACTATATGCTCTGTGTATGGGGCACTGCATCACAACTAAAGCAATACTATTGGAAAGCTTCAAGCCAAAGCTCAAAGAATTCACTTAATGCCAAAGCATTAAGCTCATCAGTCTAGACACCATATCATTATCACAAATGGGATGAGCAGATTCTCAAAACTTTACAATTGGACACATGGTCTTGTGCCCATGATTTCCTGTGCGAGTTTGCATGTTACATGGGCCTGATACATTTATATAAATGGAGCACATTAATCACGTTGCACCTGAATTTCAGTGTCAACTGGGCCATGTTGAAAAGCAGGCCATATTAGTATTTTTCAGAAATTTGTATGGATACCAGGATTCATTGCTTTGAAGTGGGGCTGTCAGACAGTAAGGGCCTTGTTAAGGGTCAGCCCAGGTACACTGAAGGCTACATAGCCATACTTGGGGGAATCCACTGGGATTTTGGGGTTTGATTATTAGCGTATAATTTTATTAAGACAAAGCAATTCTCCTTAGAAAGGGTTAGGCCAAGTTGTAGACTAAGGTGGGATGCATTTTGTGAGATGAAATCACATCAGGCTGTGTTTCACAGATTCAGAAGATGAGTTGAAAATCCTTGTAATAGATGATCCTGGAGCATTCTCATGTTGGATAGCCCTTGTGGATGAATTGGTACTAAAATGTCTACACCTTTCTTATAATCTTAGATGAATTAATGTTATGTTAGGACATTGTGTATGGAGAAAACCTACGGGTCACTGTTTGTGAAAGCAGAATTGACTCTTCTGGCTAAATAGGCTGAGGCCCCTTGCAGCTGTTAAATTTATCAGTCTGCAACTGCGGCATCCAAAACATCACATGACTGCTCCAGACTGAGTGGGAGCTATAGGCTAAGTTTCGTAACAGTTTAGAGGGATCATATACACATACACACATTCAGGCGGCAGGTTGGCCTAGCGGTTAGAGAGGCCGACCCATCACCAGAGGGTTGTTGCCCTTGAGCAAGGCACTGAACCCCAAAACTGCTTCAGGTGCGCTGTTCAGTGGCTGCGCCTGCGCTCTGTGCTCTGACCTGTATTGTATGTGTGTGGGGCGATAAATGTGTGTATCTAGTCAGGGGTGTGCTAAAAAAGAATTTCCCCTCTGGGGATCTATCAAGTTATGCTTTCTTTTCTTTCACATATTTTATAAAAACTCGCATGAACTCTGAATTTCCTGGCTTTCCAGAGATAACCCAATGTCTCTCCTTATAGTGACATTTGTAGAAGCAGTGATTGAATTCATCCTTGCTCAGCTTTGAGGAGATTCACACTGAGGCATGCCAATCTCTGCTTGCTGTGGTCCCAAACCACTGGCCTTGTTATCTTTGAAGTATGCACTTCTTTGTTTTTTCCTTATCTCCTGGGCTTTAGTTATCTCTGCTCTACATGGTTGTGGTGAGCTTACAGGAAAACATTAAACACAGGTGAAGAGTAGAAAGGTTGAGAGGTCCATCCATACAACCCACTCTTTGATACATAAATCTATATAATAGATTTTACTCAGCGAATGGCCTTACCTAAAGGTGTATTCCCAGAATAGAATGCAACATATTGTTATGGTTTTATCTGATGCTGTTTGTGAGCTCCTTGCTGTAAGGGATGACATTCCAGCACAGTTTGTAGTTCTCATGCTTTTTCTCTGTGTTTCGGAGGCCCTCACGATAGAAGAGCTTTGGCATCCCTCCTGCAGAGGCTTTTGGACCTCTCTTATTTGTTGACATTGCTCTGATCCTCTGCCAGTCTATGGTGTTCTCATGCTAACAAGAAGAATCTCTCTCTCTCTCTCTCTATCTCTCTCTTTCTCTCGCTCTCTCCCTTTCTCTCCCTTTCTCTCTCTCCCTCTCTCACTCTCTCTCTTCTGCAGAGGAGGAGAGGGGGTGATAGCAGGGCACAGAGAATAATAGAGGGAATGAAGAGAGTAAAGAGAAAAGAGGGAAAAGAAAAAAAATGAAGGACGGCTGCCTGGCATGAGGGGGAGGCGGGGATTAGGCGGGCTAGGAATTCTGGGAAAGGCAGAGAGAGATGGAAAGAGAGAGAGAGTGTGCCCCC
>OOFE01050076.1:0-22213 GCA_900323365.1 Monocentris japonica
TTCTGTTAATTACAATGCATGCATAACCAAAGTGAAAGAATTGCTAAGCAGATGGATCTCTCTTCCTATCACCTTGATTGGATGAATAAACGTTATTAAGATGAATGTCCTTCCCAATTCTTTTTTACTTATTTCAATCTATCCCACTTGCACCTCCTCTGAATTTCTTATCTAATATGAAGAAACTTTTCACCAATTTCATATGGAACAATAGACAACCAAGACTTCGCCTCAACTTACTATACCTTCCGTACGACAGAGGGGGCCTACAGTTACCAAGTCTATTATGATATTATTGGTCAGCCCAGTTGAGCGCTGCTCGTTTGGTAATAATAGAAACACTGCCCACAAAAGGGCTAGCTTAAGACATATTGTTATACTCTGACTCTTGTAAGAGTTTGAAGAAAAGTACTCTCAACCCATTTGTCAGAAATACTCTGATGGTATGGCATGAGGCACAGAGTATACTAGGTTAAGTTCCACCTCTATCTTGTTTCTCGCCTATTTGGGGTAATACAAACTTCAGACCTGGGAAGAATGATTTGGGGTTCAGACAGTGGTCACAAAAAGGTATTGGTAAGATCATAGATCTATACAATGAGGATACGCTCATGTAGTTTAATGAGCTCAAGGATAAATATGATGTTCCGCAGACCCATTTGCAGACCCATTTCTTTAAATACTTACAGTTGCGCAGCTTTATCAACTCAACTCAGAATCACTCATTAAACCGTCCCCCTCTAACGGCACTAGAACAATTTGCGATCCACCATCAACATGGTAGAGGTCACATATCTCTGCTCTATAACAAATTTTGGGTCAACAGTTTATATTGTATGCTAACTTTTTCACTGTATCCCTGTTTTGTATCTACAAAATCCAATAAACAAATGCTTTTAAAAAAATAAATTGTTCGATTGTTCATTGGTATTGATCAACAACCCTGTCAACCCCCACAGATATATTATGCTCATTTTGTGCTATGGGGCAGTAGAAATATTACTTAATTGCCCTTTAAACAGTGACATGGTTACAAAGGTTACTTTTACAATCTCTTTCACATGACTAATTACTGTGTGTGTGTGTGTGGGGGGGGGTATAAGTGTGTAACTGTAGTGTTTAAGTGTTGTTGCTTGCTTCAGAACACTCTTTTACACACTTATTTAATATTATCATTATTATTATTAGTGTGTTACTAGGTGAGTCGTAATAGTTGCTAAGTTGTTACTAGGTGGTTCAAAAGGTTTTCCTAGGTGGTTGCTAGGTGATTACCAGCGGTTGCTAGGGTGCTACTTGGTGGTTGCAAGGGTGTTACTAGGTGGCTTCTAGGGTGTTACTAGGCAGTTGCTAAGTCATTAATAGTGGTTGCTAGGCCGGCCCGGCCAGCTCAGTCGGTAGAGCATGAGACTCTCAGTCTCCGGGTCATGGGTTCCTTTGTAAGTACCATTTAGCGTCTGCTAAATGACTGTAATGTAATATGGTTGTGATTGCGAGGTGGTTACACCCTGGTTGCTATGTGGTTACGAGGGTGTTACTAGGTGGTCGATCAATAGGGGTTACTGGAATGTTAACCCGTTACCAGGTAGTAACAGCAAGGGCGTAACCATTTTATAGACATTGGGGGATCCAAATGAGAGCCCTCCCCCAGATTTTTTTTTTTTTTTAAAGTGCATTTACCACAATTCTATGATATTTATATCTGAAAATTCGCACATTTAGAACATAGTTTAGAGGACTACATTGACCATTTGAATTCACATTTAAAGGAATAGTCTGTGATTTCTCTGAGATAGTGGCTGCCCCTCCACTTCGTTTTGTTTTGGTCAGTTGCTTACTGTTTACTGTCTTTAAACACACCTACCAATTAGAATTATGCCTTTTCCAGTAGTATTGAATAGGATGGCTTCCAATGTGAAAAAATACATACCCACAGCATGTTTATGTAAATATTGTGATTTGAACAACAACTAATGCTGTACTTGAACAAATGACAGATTATCCCTTGAACAAAAAAATGTGTTATGGACTTTTAAGTAAGTCCAAGTTAATTTGTATTTTGTTGATTTGTCTCAAAATAAAAGTCTGTGCATGTACACTGAAAAGTCTAATGTGAATGAAATCATAGACGTAAAATCTTGATTTTAATTACAGCTACAAATGTAAAAGCAAAGTCTGTCCATTTACATTGAAAAATCTTGTTGTGAATGAAATCATTGACTTGAACAGAGAGAATTAAACATACATGGGGTCCTCTGACATCTGTTATCAACCCAATAGACACAAAACAAATATAAACTCCCTAGCCACTTTATTAGGCAGAACCTATACAATCTAAAGCATTCCAGTACAACAGCGTAGCCACATATTCTACCTTACACAGCTTATAATGGCCAGTTTTTGTTCAAACTTTCAGAGAGGTGTTAATTCAACTATATGTTTATTACTGAGGTCATAGTTCTGGACTACATTATATTAAAATGTGTGTATAATATTCTTACCACCTCATGTTTGTAAATGGTTTGTAAATCTAATGCATTAGATTAGATTAGCCCCCTAATTCTTTCTACAGGTATGGGGTGTGGGCATCACTGTCAGTAGGTATGCAGTGTTGGATGTATTGTTGTCTGGGTGTAAAAATGGGGTGAGTATGTGTAAAGGTGCTGGTGTTGACCTTGACTATAACAGAGTCAACAGACAGAAAACCTTCATTACAGTGTAAACGTTTTGTGTTGTCACATTAAACTGCAGTTTAGCTCCGTTAGCTGCAAGCTCTATTAACTCCATTAGCTGTTAGCTCCGTTAGCCAAACACACAGCAGGACTCCACTGCCCACTGGGGATAGAGGGATTGGTACCACGGGAACATTTCAGAATCTTCATATTTTTCGTAGGTCTCGTGCTGAGTAGCCAACAGTTACATTAAATGTTAGCTATTGGCATTGCCTTATCTACTAAGCTAACGTTAGCTATTTAGGTATCTAGTTACTTACTATCTCAAAAAAAAATCGTATGTCTGGTTGCCGGTCCTGCTTTCTCCGCTTTTTAGGTAATGTTACTTCCTCCATGACTGACCAAAAAAAATGTCAGATTACCATCACAGTACAGACGTGACGAAGTGAGGTGGATTAGCTAGTTAGGTAACGAGGGTAACATGGGCTCAAGTGTACAATTGGGAGGGGGGGGTCACACACATAACAAACGAAAATAAATTGAAAATAAATAGGAAATAAGACAGATCCATTGACAGGGTTCATAAAAGGAGGACATACATAACATATTTTCTACCGTATATCGGTGGGGACACGACCCCCCTAAAGAATGCGTGGTTACGCCTATGAGTAAAAGTCTAGTGCACAGCCATAAGAAAAGCCCATAATAACCAGTACACAGCCTATAGGAATCAGAGGACAGCCCATAATAACCGGAAACCAGTTCTAAGCAAAATGTAACCGTTACTAGTTAAAGTCCTATGACCTAGGTTTGTACAATTCAATGAACTACTTAACTGTGAATATCCTTAACTACTAGACTATGGGATGGGATGGGAATTTGCTCTTGCACTGCCCGCCTGCTTAGACCACGTCAAAGGCGTCAAAGGCACAAGGCACAGGTGGGTTCTATGCTATTTTTGTGGCTTTACTTTACCAAGTGATGCATGCATGAAGAGATCCTATTCAAAAGCTTACCAACCTATTTTGTGGATGATATGATGGCCAATTTGACTTCAATCCAAATCCTTCAAGCAAGAAAAAATAAGATGCAACATGTTTCATTTTAACTATATACACGTGTGGCTGTGGAATGAATGATTGTCATCCAACATAGAACTCTCATTATGCGTCATAACGCACCGAGAACAACATTGAAGAGATCATCAATACCTTCATAAAACTCTTTTCTTCATAGACTTACAGATTGGTTAACTAGGCCATATATTCAAACGTGCCGATTCTGCACCTCCTGCACAAGGACATCAGTTTCCTCTTGGGAGAAGCTTTCGTGGTGGAACTGCTGCGCACTGTTCTCTTCCATCACCAAATTGTCACAGCACTGTGGCGCATAGTGCACTGGTTTTAAAGGGAAGGAAAAGAGGTGATTTGATTAGTCATGATTGAAGCCTGGCTCACCACGCCTACTGATAATGTATTCCTCCTAATCCAACCCCTTTTCCAAGTCCAGGTGGACCGTGCACTTCTGGCCACAAAATTACTAAAAATCAGTTGCCACATCACAATCACGATGTGTGCCCTTGACTACGCTTTGTGCCTTGGGCCATTGATTCATGAAAATAGAGACATCTGTCTCTCTCTCTCTGTCTCTCAGTCTCTCTTTATCTGGCAGGCTTCATTTAGTCTGACAGTTTGGGATACTGGCCAGTGTTGTAGGAACGGCCTTTGACACGCTGGCATGCAGTTAAACTAGCTCCAGCTGTCAGTTGCTTGGTTGGGGATTGTATAGTGGTTGGGGAAATTGTGGGTTACAGCAGTGTAAATTCTACATCCAGGATGAACAACATGATTATTATTTTCTTGGACAGTATTTAGAAAGGTTTTTGCAAGTGGTGTTGTGATACATTAATCCCTGTTATCCCGCTGGTTATTCCAGTAAGGAAAATCACTCTATATCCCTGCTCATTAGAAATATGGCTTTGGATAAGTAGCTTGCAAGGCACAGACAGCTAGTGTCACCAATCAAAATGGTTCCTTTTGGTTGGAAATATTCTGTTTTCAAACATGTTGTGTCATTTAGGATGATGGTTTTGAAAAACAATGTTGGAGAGTTGAACTTGAAGTCTTTTGGTAGTGGAATGGAAGAGCATTTACTTTGTTCTTGTCCTGAAAGAAATCATGGTAGGGCTTCTGAACAGTCCCCGCCGTCTCGTGAGGCGGGCAGCAGCGACATGTCACGCGGTGCCGCCAACAGTGGTGGAAATGTGAGGACAGGAGGAAACACACTGGAACCAACACTGAGAATCACAAAAAAACTGAGGCTGGCGAACTAAATGGACAGAGTGAAAAGACATTTTCCGTCTAAAGAAACTAACTGAACTCTATTCTCATCATGTATGACATAAGATTGGGCATTATTATAAATCTAAATTGAGTGAGGGATCTCTTTAAGTTGAAGAAACTAGATGTTATATTTGTGCAAGAAACACATAATACGATTGAAAATGCAATTGAATTGAAGAGGGAATGGAGTGGGGAAATGTTCCTAAGTCATAAGTATGGTAATAGTGGAGGAGTTGGTATAATATTTTCAAAGGATTGTGTGCCATTCTCTGTGCCATTCTATGAAGTGGATGAAAGGTGTTGGCCACTAGACTGAGAGAAGTGATGGGACAGCTTATTCATGTTGACCAGACTTACTATGTACCCGGCAGGTAAATCACTGATAATATTGCTCATATTCGGCTCTAGTTCATTAGGACTTGAAACTGTTTTTTATTTCAATAGATCAGGAAAAGGCTTTTGAGATTTTGTATTTGTGGCAAATTTAAGAAGCATTCGGGTTCAACCCAGGTCTTATAGCTAAGGTTCTGTGCAGTGACATTGAGAGTGTACTTGAGTGCTCACTTTAAAGTCCAGAGGGGAATCAGGCAGGGTTGCTCTTTATCTGGAATGCTATATTGATCAGGCATCAGTTCATTAGTTAATTTTCGCAGTTGCAATGCAAATTTTAAACTCTCTGCCTACGCAGATAATGTAAATGTTTTAGTTAATAGTAATGAGATGATGTTTTGGTTGAAAATGCTAATTTCATCAACAAAGTTTAACTCTTACCAGGGAGATTGGCCTGGAAAAGGGGTGGGGTGAAATATTTGGGAGTGTTTGTGGGGATGAGTCTTTTATACTATATATTTTTAAAAAGTTGAAGGACGTCTTAGGAAATGGATTTTTCCAAAAATGACATACGGAGGCTGCATGCTAATAATGCATGCCTTGCAAAAGTTCAGACTGTGCTGGTAGACTTTTTCTGGGATAGGTTGCACTGGATCCTAAGGGAGAAGGGGGGCAAGGAATAGTACATCTGGCCAGAAGGGGTGCAACCCTACACCTTCAGTTCATTCAAAGACTGCTTCATGAGCCTAAAGACTTGGTTCGGAGACCACTAGCCTGTGCCATACTGTATCGTTTTGGTGGACAGGGACTGAGCATATCTCTGTTTTGAATGGATTTACAAAATGTCAACCTCACTGGATTACCTGCTTTCTCTTCTGGACTGTTTGGGGTAGGGCGCTGATGTATATGGCCTGTGCTACATATGCCGAACCATAGCAACCCTGGCTGAACAAGGATATTGACCTATTTGATTGAACTATACACAAAGAACTATATGGCCTGTATTATATTTTGTCCTGGCATCTATTGCAGGCCCAGTTGTCCTGGTGGAGGGGTCCTATAGGGTTTTTCCTTGTCTTCACAGAGCCTTAGGCTGGTGAGCCCAGGTTAGGCAACCATAGGCGAATTAGGTAGGCTTGCTATGTTCTCCACTCTGTTAAGTCCTTTCACTCCTCTTCTACATGTTACTCTGTTTAGACAAGAGTTCTGCCAACTTGGATCTTCTTGTTCACCTAATTATAATATTCCTGTGAGGCTAACAATGAAATTCTTGCTTCAATGCCATGCATTTCTACCTTCAACAAACAGATATTCTTCAGTGAGATAAAATTTTGCCTTTATAAATCAAGGAAAATTTATGTTGCTGTAATTGTATTTAAGGAATGCTCAATGAATAAATGAATAAATAAAATAAAGAGCACACAGCTGAAAGTTAGCTGAAACCTTGTTTATTCCTCTTGTGAAACATATGGTTGTGAACATGAGGGTTAACAGGTAAAGTACACTAAGTCTGGCCTCAAGTACAACATACAGTAAATTAAACAGATGTGTGTTGTCACATTACAATATTGTTGACAGTAAACAAATGCTCAAACAAAGTGTTTTCTTCATGACTGATAAATCATACTGGGCCTCAACCACTTCAGAACATTAAGTCAAATTAAAAATAGATACTGAAATAGATACTGATAATGCCACAAATCTCTATTTCAGAGGCAAAGTGGACTTACCTGCTTAAAATGACTGGCTGTGAAGTTTTACATGAGCACTAACCACAATGCACTTGAACAGGTGAAACTTGGGTTAAAGTCATGTCTGGCTTCCCCATTAACATTCACAGCAAAAGCTTTGTTTTCAGAGACCTTGTGCGCTGCGAGCATCGAGAGCCAAGCTCAAAAAATGTAGTTTGAATTGCTTCAAAGGTATACCTCATCTGCTTTGGATAATCAATGTTCATGTCATACAGAAGGCCAAAGAGGGATGCAAAGGCAGTACAGAGGTCTGGTAGGTCATGCAGCACGATGGCCCCTTCCAACACAACAGCAGGCTATCATATTGTCAAGTAGACCTGGGGAGGACCCTATACCATCCTTGGAAGAGAGTAGGGAAAGTGTATAAAAATGAAAGTCATAGGTAAGAGGAAAATAGTCATGGGGTAAGAAGAAAATAGGTGCCAAGAAAAGGCTTTAAGATTGGGATAGACAGAGAAAGCTTTGAATGATAGAGAAAATGAACATGGAATGTGAGCAGGGACACTTGTGTGTTTGATTGTAAAAAAAAAATATCAGTCCGAGTATGACATGGAGGGGATAGAGTGAGAGAGATTTTGAGAGTTTTTGTATTTGCACAGGAGGTTGCCTTATCCCTGTTCTTATTTCTTACTGCAGAAACAGCTGATGACTTTGCTGAAAAATTAAGCTTCTTTGTTTGGCTGGCACTGTTGACAACTATTTGTCTGTCTTCAGAGGTAGAAAGAAAGGGGAAATGCTGTGAAAAGAGATCTCAAAATTTGAAGACCAGGACTGAGAAGAATTGAGAGATGAGAGAGACAACGATAATCAGAAAGGAGAGAAAAGACAGATGTTAAAAGACAGACTGTTAAGAGGTAAAGAAAGAAATGGAACAGGGAGGGTGATGTAAGTGTGTGTGTGTGTGTGTGTATCCTCGTGTATTCCCATGGGTTGTAGCTAATCATCAAACAGTGGTGCTGGCCAGAGTTTGCTCATGATACTCTGCCAGCCGATGTTCATTAAACATTTGGCACACAACTGGCTGTCTGGACACAGACTATCCATGCCAGTGTGGGTGAGAAAAAGACAGAGAGAGGGACACTTTGAACTATTGCACACTGCTATAAATCAGTGATTGAATAGTATTGATTGAATTGTATATGTAGGCCAATGTCCGGGAGGTCATGAGCTAAGAACAATCATAGGACAAAATGAAATAGCACGCCTGTGTCAGAAGATTTGACATTAGCTATACTGAGACCCAGTTTGGTTGTTAAGAATCCTGTAAAACAATTGACCCATTAAGCTCAGTGGGATGGAGAGAGGTGAAAGAGAGATAAGGGTGTCCCCCTTATCATGACATCATCTGATGATGTGTCTGTGCGTCACTCCCTTCCCATATGGAGATCGTCCTTAAGGGTCATTGGTGGTCATTAGTAGACTATGGTGGACATGTGGGTGTAATGTGTGTGTGCGTGAGTGAGTGCTGCTCTTGCATGCTAGGGGAAGGCCAGACCCCAGAGTCAGATGACTCATCCTGTCCTTTCACTAGTGCGTCAGTGTCTTGACCACATAAGTCATCTCTAAAATAGTGGAGATGATGATGATGAAGACAGAATGTTTTCTAGATAGATATGTCTCTGCATATGTCTCTCTCTTTCCTTGTTTTATAGGTGATTATATAGGTGGCATTATCAAATGATTACCGAGCTTTCAGGCAACTGACTATAACCCAGATAAAATAAAACTGAGAATCCTAAAAATAGAGGGGGGGGGACTGTTGTGTTGTTGGGAGAAACTTGTTAACATATCCTTAATGACCACTTCTTAATGACTGTATCTGCATTTGTGTGTGTGTGTGTGTGTGTGCGTGTGTGTGTGTGTGTGTGTGTGTGCGTGTGTGTGTGTGCGTGCGTGTGTGTGTGCGTGCGTGTGTGTCAGACGCCACATACACAGAGTGCTTCTGGCAAGAGCACAGGTCTCCTCCCTCACCGTTCAGGAAAGAAAGAGATTGGGCCAGGGCCAGCGGGACAGTAGGACAACACAGGCCTCTTCACACCACTCCTGCAACACACACACACACACACACACTTGAAAATAAGTACTTGTCTCTTCAATGTGATGCTTCCACTGAAGTCTGCTGTCTGTTTATCTTTCACTCACTCCATTATTGAAATTCAATAATAGAATTGAACTCAACTATTATTACTGTCTTGTTGTTTTGTTTTAAATTGTATCACCTTCTTGTTATCACATAGGCTGCATGATACCTTTCACAGCCTTTTCTGCCTCTGCCAAATTTTCCGTATTTTTCTCCTGTCTCCTGTAGTACAGTATAGATGTGGATTGAAGAGCCTCCTTGTTGTTGTTGATTGCAGCATTGATTCGTTTAATGATAGTTATTGATAAATGTGTTGGGGAGCTCTCGCTCTCTTTCTGTCTGTCTGTCTCTCTCTCTCGCTCTCATTTCCCCTCCCTCCTTCTCCTATTCCCATGTTGACAGAAATGACAGTTTGAAACTACTCCCTAACTGGTTGGCCGTCAAGCACCATTTTGCCCCTGTCATTCAAATGTCTTCACCTGCATGTGTCAATGTCAGCCTCGCTCAAATCATTACCTCGGGGTCACGGCTGTTCCATTTAAGTTTTTCCTGTTCAGAATATCTGTGTGTTTTTCTGAACCTTAAAATCTCAGTCTCCACTGACTGAGAAGAAATGCTCTATTCACTGAAATAGGTTTCCTTTCTGACTGAATTTAAAGGTAACTCGCTTCAATTCTATGAGAAACCTTTTCCTTTACCTAGTGGCAGGAGAATTCAGTATCCAGTCAAAGTTTATCTGCAGTGCTGATACTTTTGTGTTACTATTTGTTTATTGTGAGCGCTAAAGGGACCTTTTACAGGTTGGTGACTCCTCTACAATTTCTACACATTTTCAAGAATCGCTCAGCTTTATTTCACCACCTGGGAAAAAGCAAGCTACACAAGTGGGTGCGGTGCCTGTCAAAACACTTTTTCTGTCATGATACCCTGGATGTCTAAAATACTATGACGATTCCTTGCTGGATGGGATTACAGAGTAATGGAATCGCAGAGCTAAAGAAAGAGAAAGGTGTTTTCATAAGTGGCCAAGTAAGCTGAACCATTTCTCGAACTACCTTCAAACATAAAGGTAGTAGGAGGATAAGGGGAGCGGAGCAGAGTTAGATTGATGAATAAGGGATGGCAGGAAGGAAGAGGAGAGAGGAAGAATAATGTAACAGGGCCAATCACGCCCCAGTGGCTCTACTAATCATGCATACAAGGTCACTGTCCTAAACTGGCAGGCCATATGCATGCACATGAGGTAGGCCATGTGCAGTCTCTCTCTCTCTCTCTCTCTCCAGAGGGTAAATTTGGAGCCTGCAGTCTATGACTCGCACTAACTGAGTGACTTAGTCCATGAGCTTTATCATATGTACCACCCACCATGTGTCCATTATCTAGCTTTGGACATCTCTCTCTCTCTCCTCACTCACTCACTCACTCACACACACACCAAAACACCTGGATTATGAATTGATATACAGTAGTGTACACAAGCCTGATTTAATCCAGATTTGGTCAACAAGGTGGTAAAGTGATAAGAGAGACCACCCTTCACCTGGAAGGTCTTGGTTCAAGCACTGTCAAGTGTCCTCGAGCAAGTGTCCTGGTTATGCTCTTAGATGCTTGTTTGGGAAGGAGATGTACTTACGATTTTTGGTGACTAGTCGTTCTCTTACCGTCCTATGTTGAATGCACTTATTGTAAGTCGCTTTGGATAAAAGCGTCTGCTAAATGACTGTAATGTAATGTAAACCGACAAACAAATTGCATTGTTGACTGACATTGTTGTACACAATCGGCTCACTTAAGGAGACATACTGTAGGTAATCCATTCTCCTGCTGATCCATTTTCTACTAACCTATATTTCTATCCCTCCTCCCTCAGCTTTGCTTTTCTTTTAGGTGATATAGAGTTGACTGTCACATACACTTTAACACACTTATACAGTATGAGCTTGTCTGACACTGAATCCCATGTTTCCCTCAGTGTCCCTCGATGCCACAGCGTGCAGGTTTCAAATGTTAGTGGTCATTTCTCCATAGAGTCCATTAGAAAGAGTAGAAGAATAGTAAGTGAGGCTCTGGAAGGTTCAGACATCACTTTTTTGTCTTGGGTACTATCCACACAGACACCATAGAGAACATATTTGCCCATGGGTGTTTTATTTATCCTGAACACAGTTTAGAAGCCGTCATATTGCTGATAATATAAATGGTTTGGTCCATCAATAGTTCTGTACTGGTTTTGCAACATCTCCCATGTTTTGCCCTTATTCAAGATGTTGCAACACACTGTAATAAAAGATATCTTTACCAAGTTTATCTACATGAGGGAATCAACTAAGAAAACAAGCTTCATATGTGTAAAGCTGATGCTCTGAATTGCTGTTATTTCATGAAAATGTGAAAATGGACGACATACAGGATTGATTGATCAAAGAGCAGGAAGTCAGTGGCTGTGATGCTGAATAGTCTACTGTTTGTTTTTGGATTGGAAAGGTGTCCCCCACTGCTACCAGTGGCTAGCTCTTTTGCAGCAATGTAATAGTGATAAGTGTACTGGTAGCCACAAATTTGTGATTTCTCACTAAGGATTTGATTCAGCCAGGGTCCTGACATGGTCAACACTATGATGAAAAACTACATCAATGTAAGGAATCATCTTTTGCACATGAACACACTAACATTGTCCCAATGCCCCCAAGGCAATAGCTTTGTATGTATTTGTGGCCTTTAGTGCTGTTGCCTGGTGAAAATAAATTCCACTCTTTTCTCCTCTCCCTTGTCTGGTTTCCTTCTCCCTCCCTTTCCCATTGTCATCTGTTTCCATCATTCATACAACTCTCATTGTCCCTCTTGTGCTTGTTTGTTTTATCCTCTTTCTCTATAAATTCCTTTTCAATCTTTCTGTATACCCCTCTTCTTTTTATTCCTTTTGTATATGCTCTGTGTCTCTCCTCCTTCGATAAACCTCACCATTCCCACCAGTTCCTTCCCATCTACCCGGCCTCAGTACAGCAGCCAGATTATGGAAAGTGACAGTATGAGCCCACATTGTCCTCCTTGCTCTCCATCTATACAAATGCTACTGCCCCTGTCGCAAAAGTATTTTGTCCGATTGCCAGTGAGATGCCTTCTGACTGAGAGAAAAGAAGGAACGAGGGAAGGAGGGAGGAGTAGAGAGTAGTAACAAGGGAGACGATGTCAGGATTCATCACAGTCCTCCTGTAGAAAATGCCAATGGCATTTTCAGGAGGACTGTAGAAAATGCCAGTCTGTCTCTGTGTCTTGGGGCCATCTCACTAATATTGTATGTGTACAGCTGGCTTCAAACAGGTTGCCTAGTCTGGTTATAATGAGAACCAGGTAGTTAGGTATGAAGGATGCATATGTTGGAGCTGTGCACCAGTCACTAGGTCTCATGTGCCAGTTGCTATGGTGAGGGGGAAAATGGAATGTATATCTGGTACATAATTTATGTGCGTGCGTGTGCGCACATGCAAGCATGTGTGCATCATGTATACATACAGTATGTTGATGTGTGATGCTGTGATGGAGAGAAAGAAAAGGTGTGATTCTTTCCAATAACCAATACATTTGTTTGTTTCTTTCCCCCTTTTTTCCTCCATGTCCTCTGTGTTCTATTCACAGCAGTGGGCATGTACATGCTGGGAGCAAAACATGAGAAAGACCATATCTCTCTTTCTCTTTTTCTCACCCACCTGTGGTGCTGTCCTATTAGTAGTCTCCATCCTCCACCCTGTAACAACCTATCCCGCTAGGTTTCTGTTTCAATAGTGCTGGTACTGTTCCAGGTACCCGTTTGTAGCTTCTACCTCAATTCAGTGTTGCGGTTAGATCTTTGTGACTACAACCCAATTTTATCCAGATAAGTGTTTCACTTAAACCTTTGTAGCTATTCCTGTTATTAGAATATAAAACCACTTATGTCAAGTCTATTTTGCACCATACATTTGTAGAACACCACATTCAATGAAAAGAGATGGTCTGTACTTAACAGTATCAATGCAAAATTACATAAATAAAAAAAAATCCCTTTAATTTCAGAGAAATCAGAAAAAATGCATTAAGCCTGCATGGGTTTGATTTAGGTATGGTAAGGTCTGGCACATTCAATTTTATCTCATTATAATGAAGAGAAAAGAGCTAGCAAAAATCCCCAGACATATATCTGGACGCCATATCTAAGTCACCTCAGGGGAGTAGGGGTGTAACGATATATACAAAATTCCATGATCCAAAACTGTGACGATATGTATCATGGAGGTGAAAAATGGTTTGCGATATTAATTAAATCTTATCAATTAGCTACATTTACACACTTTAAACCAGAGAGTGGAATCAGTAATCCTAGATCCTAGCTTGCTTGACTGGCGTTATGACATTGACACCGACGTTCGCTCAAGACCTGGAAGAGCCCAAGCACAAAAACTGGGAAAAGACACACACATTGTTACATCAGTCCCAGGCTGCTATTGCCTTAGTTAACAATATCGTGACTGTATCGAGCCGTGAGCTGAATGTATCGTTGCACACCTACAGGGGAGCATTCAGGACGAAGTGTTCCCTTCATTTATTTGTGTGCTGGTTTAGTCACCCTTCCCATGCACTTTCCCATTGAGAGTTTGATCAAGGAGGAGTAATAATAATGAACTTCATATATACAATAATAATCTAACAGCAGAATGTACAAAGTGCTTTACAGGAAGGCATGAAAACAAGAATAGAAAAATACACAATGACAAGATAAGAAGTGGGCACAATCAAATACTTACCTAAAAGCAAGTGTATAAAATGCATTTTAAGATGATACAGAGACAATCAGCAGGGCCCTTCCCAAGAATCTCAGGCTGTGATCCAGCTCATATGGAACTAAAAGGGCTGTCATGTAGCTAGAGGCCAGACCTAGCCATGCTTTAAACATGATCAGTAAAATCTCAATATCAATTCTATATTTAAATTGTAACCAGTAGAGAGATGCTACTGGCATATGTCTCTACGTTTGACACGAGTTAAATACTAGTTGCTGCATTCTGAAGGAGCTGGAGATGAGAGAGTGACGTTTGACTGAGGCAGGGATAGAGGGAGTTGCAGTAATCTAAATGAGATGAGATAAAAGCACGGAGGACCTTCTCTAGATCTGAAGGATGAGAGCGACTTGATTTTTGATATATTTCTTAATTATAGGAAGCAAGACTGCACTACTTTGTGTTCTTTTAAAAAAAAAATCACTCTTAGGTTTCTTAGAAGAAACCAAAACGCCTGTCAAGGCCAAGCACATTTGAATGCCACTGTCTTATCTCAGTGAGTATTTGCATTTTCAATTTCTTTCATTGAATATAACATTGTGTTATTTATATCACATATTGCATGATAAATTAACTTAAGACTGCATATTAGACTAATTGGCATTCATTGCAAATTGATGCACTGTGTAGTGCCATCAGGAGATTGACCAGTGAGAGGCCACGAGTAGTACCTGAATAAAACATCGCCTATGGATCAGCATCTCCCTTGCATGAAGAGGCTGCAGTGATTGCCTGACTTAAAGTTTGCATTTACAGCTAAGCGAGGCCAGATATGAAGGCTAGGCTAAATGAGTGGTGTGGAAGTCATAACTGATCGTGAATGCTCACCTCTTGCGGCTCAAGCAGGGACTGGGTGCAAACCCAGGACCCCACAGTCCCCAAGTAATGACACTACCACTGCGCCAACTAGATTATACCATTTAGTACAGCAGCTAAATAGAAATAGCAATATAGTGCTAACTTTGCAATCGATGAGGTACATATTTACCTGCCCCTGAATTTTGAAAGTACCGATCAGTTGGAATTAATAGTTATTATTGTCATTATCTCTCTGGAAGGAAAATGTTATCGCGCCACAATTAAAGGAAGATGATTTGTACAACATTATCAGCTCTGGCACTGCAAGGTAAAAAAAAAAACTATGACAATGCACTTGAAACTGGCTGAAAAGTGTTTAAATTTAGCTGCACTAAACCTGCACTTTGCCCTTAATGAGTATTTATTGCATCCAGGGTGATGTGTTTAGAACGGCAGTTATAACCAGTCACATTTGGACTTTTATCAGTTTCAGTCTTCCTGTCTAAGCACCTGCTGCCTGTTCGAACTTAGGGAATATTAACTCTGTCCATCTGAAAGGAGTGAAACCATTTGAATTCTTCTCTGCATTTTGGCATAATTGCTTCTGCTAGGTTCCATTGTTGTTCCATTCATCAGTGTGAAATGTTTGTACTGAGGCAAAACTCTCAGGATGTGCTGGTGTTTCAGCAATAAATACCTTGCTTCACTCCCCTGTCCTGTACCCTCTTACCTATATACCAGCTGCACTCATTATTTGTCTATACTTACGCAAAACACAATCCTTGCCATAAGAAAATACATGCATGTTTGATGTAGGTCTTCTCCTGCTCAGTGGGTATATAAAGAATTATGTTTTTGTGAGTTTGTTGGTGTTGTTATGGTATGATATGTAATTTTAGGTGACTATTTGAGTTTGTTTTCTGTCTGGTGAGACTAGAATGTTGCTTTGTCTTTAATGATAACGAGGCAGAACAGTGATGTAACTACAACTTTCCAAAGCAGTCAAAAAATACAGAAATGAAAGCACACACCCACGTGCGCGCACACACACACACACACACACACTCCTCCCCACTTGTTTTATATTTCCTGTCTGATCAATGCTAGCGGCAGACAACAGCACCAAAGCTTCAGTATTTGCTCCCAGAGAAAGGGTGCTGGCAGGTGTATTGTTTTTCTTCTGAAGTTATTTACTTGTTTGTTTCTCCCTCTTTTCTCTCTTCTTTTTCTTTCATTTATCTTGTGTTGTGCTGATGGGTGTTGTGGTAATTACAGGTAAGATTGTGCCGCAGGCACTCCTGTATGCACTGATGTCTCACACTGAGCCATTGTTCTCTTCATTGGCTGATTAAAGAAAACAAAAATACATATAGCTGTTCTTTTGTAGTGCTGACTGGCTGAATCAATGACAAGACAGTGTGTGCGTACGTGCGCGTGCACACACACGTGTGTGTCTGCTTTGATTTCTTTCAAGGTAGTTTATATGTGAGTAGGCAGTGGTCGTGGACTGTAACCTGACTGTTGACCCTACACAAAGAAGTTAATTGCCCCACATGCACTACAAACAGCTCCTGCTCCACATTTGCACCACAGGTTACCAAAGGTCAAGGCTGAGACTAGCACTTTTACTTGTGTGTGTATATGTGTGTGTCTGTGTGTGTGCGCATGCATGGCAAGTAGTCTGTCAGCAGAAAGTATGTTTGTGACTCTGATTGTGATTGCTAATGAGAGGTCATGTGTATGGATGTGTGTGCATTTTCATTTTCCATTCAGACAAACGTCGCGGTCTAAACTTTCACAGTGTCGACGACCCCTTGGCTGTGTTCCTCTGCCAAGCTTTTACAATATTAACCCACTCTATTGTCCACACAGCCAATGGCTATATGGACTGTTGAGTCTTAGAACATGTCTGAGGGCACCATGGATTGCTATGGGCCCCCAGGGAGCTCTCAGTAGGAATGAGATGGATGACACAGTAACAATAAGCACTCCTCCACTCTCCCTCACACCAGACAGTTCTATTGAGGATGCTTTTGTGTTGAACCATCAATACATGCACGAAAATACACACATATATGTACAATAACAGTGATGTAATTAACGCACACACATGCACTCACACACTTCACACACACACAGGTCACTGCCACGGGTTCCACTCAGCTAGAGTGTTCTCCCCTGGGTGTTTTCAGAAATGCTGCTAACAACTGGCTACAGGAACAAGCTCCACAATTAAATCTGTTTCCTCGTCTGGGGAGGTCACACACCTCTGTTCAGCGCTCTATTGATTAAAATCAATATGTTCCAATTTCATCAACACCACTGTCCTTGGCCCACTGGCGGTCAGTTTACAGAGGACCAGGGTGTGTGATGAACAGCAACTTCTTTTGGGCAGATCCATACCTTTAGAGGTGATGGGGTTAATATGGTCCCTTGAGCTTTTGTGCGTACAGCCTCCTATTTTGACGCATCATTTGTCTGCTGCATTGATCGGGGTTGTTGAATGGAACAAGGCTGGCCAGCCATCAGTTCTAAGTAGTCTAAAGAATATGAAATAGTCTTGCATTTGCCTGCACAGTGTGCTTAATGCTTGTGTCCATTTACATGTGTGTTGCTTGTGTAAATGTATTAACGTATGTATGAATGTCCTGCAGTGAGGTGCACAGGCCCTTGATGCGTGTCGTTTTAATTGCCAGGCCTGTGCGAGCGAGAGAGAGAGTCAGAGACTAAGAGGCCTCTGGGCAGGGGCTGCCCAGTTTCTGAGCTAAACACAGCCACGCTGCACTCTCACTTAATTTGTGTTCTCTCTCTCTCTCTCTCTCTCTCTTTCTCTCTTGTGGTCTGAGTGGTGCTGGCTGACCTTCACTGGGACACAGCCATGATTCTAATTATGTTGATTTGCCAGTGAGCTCCAGTGGTTCCAGGAGAGCACAGCAATATTACCTTGAAGCACCGTGGGGGTGCCACACAAATTTTGCTTTTGTTTTTAGTGATGGACTACAGTCATGCGGCTGAGCAGGAGAAGACAGACCTCCACTTACAAAGGCAGACCACCTTGCCACTCTCTAGTCACACAGACCACCCTGCCCCCACCACCTATACAGACCACCCTCTACTCTTTCCTTTGTTTTTCCTCTCCTAAATCTCTCCTCTCTCACTCCCTATCCTATTAACTGACCGCGCATACCCAATTTAAAGATCTACCAATGTTATGTTCATTAACACCATCTTTCCAACCTCCATCTCTTTTTTCCTATTGAGCTATCTCCATTGTATTGTCGGTAGTGATGCGTTCTTTGGCCCAGACAGGTCTTGTTTGTTTGTCATTACACCCTCTCAGCCTCATGCTTTGCCTCTCTCTTTATTTTAACTGGTTGGCTTTTCTGCCAATTATGAACATTTCATGTGATGTGTGTCTCTGTGTGTGTGTATGTGTGTGTGTGCACGCGCACGCATGTACATGTTTGCATTTGTCTTTGTCATAGATTGACTCTGAAGTCAAATGGAAGCATAGCATTTGAATATTGTAAATGTCAATCTGTAGATAAAATATGAAGTCATTCTTGTGTTCTGTGTTTTCTATGGTTGTTTGCTATGGTCCTTGTTGTCTCCAGGCATTTCTCTCTTCTTTCTCAGCCAGTCACAGTGTATTAATTTTGAATCACACTATTGTCATATGTCCCATGTCAATGACCAGCGGGTGGAAGAGTTTATCAGCTATACAGCGTGTGTATGTGCATGTATGCTGAGGAAAGGTAACATCAGACTGTGTAAGTGCACTTTACCTGATCGTTTGCTGATGCATTTACCACATAATTGGGATGCTGGCTGCTGACTCGTTATATATTGTATGACTCTTCTTGCTTCCTTATTAAGTACTGTAATTCTGAAGGATGGTGGGTTTCTTTTTGTTAGAGAGAATGGAGAGAGGCAAGGGGAAAACAATTTCTCCTACCCAGTAGTCTGTGTGATCCCCTGAGAAGAGGAGAGGTTGAAATATGGCTGAGAGAAAGAGAGTTACAGTACCAGAAAAAGAAAGAACCGGTTAGTTTCAGAGCGTAAGAGAGAAAAGGGGGTGAATAAGATAAAGAAAGCAGAGTGCAGTTGTTTGAAAGAGAGAGATAGAGCAAAAACTGTGTTGATGGAGACAGGCTGGTTACCAGATGGGTTTTGTCAAAGAGAGAGAGAAACAGAAAGAGAGGGAAAAGAGATGGAGGCTGATGTGGCCGTCTGTAATGCGATATGGCAGATGCAATTTTATTTTTAGGACACAAGGCCCCAGAACGATAGGTTTTATAGGGTTTTGAGTGGGTTGATCTTTTTAAATATTCAACTTCAATGAAATATGGAGCATGACTCCGGGCTGTTTGGAATTCATAAGTCTGTTTGGCAGGACTGGCCCTGCATATTGAGAGCTGTCAGAGTGTGAGACAAAACCCCCTCCCTCAGCTGGCAGTGGAAACAACGGCAAGAAAGAAAGACCTCGGAGAGACTACCAGAGAGAGAATGAAAGAGAGACTTCACTTGGAAGTTGAATTATTTAATCACCTTTTGATGTTAAGACAACGGATGTTATCAGTCTTTTTTACGTTGCACTAATTGGTGTATTGGAAGTCATATACTTCCATAGCTTTGTTTTTAATTCACCACCCATCCACAAGTCTGAGTCCACTACCAAGAACGCTTTCAAAACTAATAACACATTTTTACTCAGTTGATACTTCTTATCTAAGAATACATTAATTAGAACTGATACAAATCAAAAAGGTTTCATCTTTGAGAAGTGCTTGTATAAAATGTAAATATATCAATTTATTATGAAATATTTAATATCTTTTTCTCAAATTGTTGTCACACCATATATTTCATTTAAATATTCACACATGTATGTTCCTAATACAGTGTGAATTGTTTTGGTCTTCTAACAATTAATACCAGATATTGACTAAATTTGGTCCTATGCTAGTGCTTTAACTTTGAAAAACATAAATTATTAAATTATTTATTGAATTGTTTTTTTAAATGTTGTAATCTTGTTTACGAAATATCATTTGACTAAAAATGTGCATTAGTTTTTGAAGAACAAAAGAGTTATTGGTAGTAGACTCAGATGTTTGGACCCTACAGTTTACCATTATTAAATTATATCAAATGATTTGGGGTTATCATCTCATATCTCTCACCTTAACCTTGGCCAGTGTAAAAACAAAACCAGAAATACCACCAGCAATGTAAAAACATACACTGATCAGCCGCAACATTAAAACCACTGACAGGTGAAGTGAATAACACTGATTATCTTGTTACAATGGCACCTGTCAAGGGGTGGGATATATTGGGAAGCAATCCGATCCCACAGAAGAGCTACTGTAGCACAAATTGCTGAAAAAGTTAATGCTGGCTATGATAGAAAGGTGTCAGAACACACAGTGCATCACAGCTTGCTGTGTATGGGGCTGCATAGCCACAGACCGGTCAGGGTGCCCATGTTGACCCTGTCCACCGCCAAATGGTTTTAATGTTATGGCTGATCATGTGTAAGTTATTTTATATGTCCTTAATCAATCAGATAATCAATGTAGCATAGCTTCGGAAAATGGCTATAAAGTACTCAAATACGTAAGAGTGATTTGTTATGATTCAGTGACCCCAAAATGACCAGAAATGTAAGGTGAAGATGATACTGTTGGTATATGGAGTAGAAAACAGAACAACTGAAAGAGTTTAACTATTTTGTACTATGAGCCCCTTTTTGCTGCCGACTTCTGTAAAACTAAGAAGTACTGGCTGCAAACATTAACAATGTCCTCCGTGACCATGATGAGATACCCAACATTGTAAACATCAGGTAGCAAAGAATCACCAGTCACTCAGAAACTAGCATGGGCAGGAAAGTGAGGCTAACATGACAAGTGTAATATCCAATATCCATATTCTCAGGGTGTTTTCACACTTTCAGCCACTTTTAGTGAACTCTGAGCGGTTCGCCCAAATTTTGGGGCATATGTGAACCTTCCAAATTATTGAAACCTATTCTGTTAACTTTTGTATTGAAATTATATAAATATAATAATTATAAAAATAGAATAGCTCAAATTCTATTTTTGTTTTTCTTTTTTTATTTCCCCTATTTCACTGGGCTGATGGAAAAAGGAAACACCACAAGATAATGGATGCTGCAACCAACAGTTAAAAAAGTTCCAAAGAGTGTGAACAGAAAATGTACTGAGATCCAATGGAGCACAAATGCACCAGAAGAAGAACTTAGTCTCTTTCAAGTGAACATCGAGTGTGGATGCAAAGGGAACTCCGATATCAATATCTGTTGTTGTAGCTTGCTAGAGGAAGGGAGACATCTATAGAGCATACTGAGTACTGCAGCTGTAACAGCATGAGGCATTGCATCCATGGGAGGGCTGTGAGAGGTTAAACCTTTGACCTTTGAATGGGGCCCAAAAAACACAGGGGCCTGCTGGGACTCAAACAAATCTGTACAATAAGCATAGGACACCTACTCCGCTCCACCCCTCTCCATCACCTTTCTTATTAGAGGTCTGAGAGGCCAAACATTTCCCTTTGCTGGGCTCTTAACACGCTGTACAATGAGCTGATTTCACTTGTGCCATTTGTCATCCCCAACTAAACTGATCACAATGCTATATTACTTGGAGGGACGCAAAAGGGATGCTACAGAATGGCCACCGCGGAGGGGAGCTGGGACATCAAGCGAAAGCAAAGGGTTAAATGCATAGGAGGTGAAAAGACGTTCTCCTGTTCTCCTCCACCTCCTCCTCTCTCCTTTATTTAGGAGGACTCGATGAACTCCAGCGCAAGGTCATAGCAGAAACGATACTGCTCCTGTAGACACACACACACACACAAGCATACACACATATACAAAGACACACCATGAGGGCACATATACAATGGACTTGGTCAGTGATACATTGTTTGATATTTTGCCTCATTCTCACATTACTTTAGATATAAAATGACACAAAGACTATGATGTTAAAAACGCAGACCTTCCACTTCAATATGAGGGGACTTTCAGTCATGTTAGTTGAAAGGACAGGTCAAGAACTACGGACATTTTTTGTTCATGGTCCCCTCCATGAACAAATGGAGTGCCAAAGGTAAAACAACACATTAGGATTACATTCAATCAAGCAGACATTTTTTATTCTCTCTGTCTTTCTTACTGGAGTTCCAGAGACAGGCCACATCTGTCTATCTGTCTGTCTGTCTCTCTCGCACTATCTACCCATCCATCCCTCTCTAACTCACCGGAGTATCCACCATGTTAGGTTTGCTGTTTCTCAGGCTCTTGACAGCGTGGAAGACATCGACCACACTCTGTCTCTTGGCCATCTCACACACAATGCTGCTGGCACAGAATACTCCACTACGTCCACCGCCATTCCTATGA